>JAUPMG010000013.1:7116496-7131802 GCA_031762675.1 Pachysandra terminalis | reverse complement strand
TTGGGGCCCCCCCCCCCCCCCCCCCCTCCAACGAGCCATCTTTATGCCCAACCACCTTGGAAAACGAAGGAGACTCTCAATCTAAAATGCCAAACGAAGATATAACAGCAAGAACGAGGCTAAAGAGTAATTAGTTGAAATCGCCATACGTTACATACTCAAAGATTTCCCTCAAAGTGAAGAAAACAATGGAAAGTTGGATCGTAAAGAAACTGTCATTTATCTTTTATAGCACCAACATTGTAATAATGTTTGTAATCATTTATGTAGTACTAAGTATTATCCACGTTCATATAGGAAGAAGAACTCACCAATGAAGATTCACTAGCACGAGATGTTCTTAAGTACGCATTCCACCCCACGGAAAAGAAAGGTATGATATTTTATATTAGCTTTACTCTTTGTACTTTTTAAATATGATTTAGTAATAATATCTATCCCGTAATGTCATATGCGCAATGAAGAGTTAGCGAATATCAAATTAGTCTGCATGACCCAAAAAGACTTTAAGACATTGTTACCAAGGAAGTGGGTAATTGACACAGTAAGTACCGCTCTCAACATTGTTATCTATCTTTTTCTCCCAAGTGATCTAAAATGTTTCATTAAATTAAATTCCTCTTTCGATACGTCTAGATTGTCGATGCCTTTGGGATGAAGTTCGTATTGGATCAGGTGTCGAAGGAAGGAATTGTTAGAAAGCATTTCTTTTCCTTCATATTATCGGTGAATGACAATTCTTTCTAAGTTTTCTTATATTGAATGATTTACATTATCACAACTAAATTGTACTCTCGTAAGTAGAATTTGATTGCTAATGATGTATTCAGATCACTTTACTGCCATAGGGGGTTTTGGACTGTGAAGGAATTGGAATATAATATAGCAATATGCAATTTGGTATGATATTACTTTCACGTTCATCAATTTCCGTTGTTTTGGAGCTGCATATATATATATATGATATTTTCTTGGTCATGGAGATATTCTTTCAAGTATGCCAAGAAAAACACTGGTACATTTGCGTATTCAACATGGATCACAATATAGTTGAAATATTGGACTCTATGGTCTCGAAGCATACGAAGGAAGTGAATGACAAGGGTTCAAGTGCCCAGAATATTTTTGCCGATAAATTGGTTGGTATCACTTGCTCAGTTTAGATGTTGATGTTTTCTTAATTGGTAGCCTAATATAGTTGTTATATCCGGGTCTTGTATGCACATATATGTTCCAAGAACTGGGCCATCCTTGTGACGTAAGAGGTTGGGAAGTTGTCCGTTGAAAAGTCCCACATCAAACAAATGGGTAATTCGAGTTGAAAGCTGGCCTTTAAACTCTTTGTAATACATTATTTTGCAATTTAAATATGTAATAAGAGGAGAGTTGGATTTAATAATTTTGACTATTACAGAAATTATTGTGTCGTGTATACGTGCCTATTTATGCAATCATGGAATGATAGCTTGAATTCCATCAAGTTCCAAAATGTAAGGATTATGTGTTCACATTGTTTGTTATGTGCATGCCATGCCATGTACTTTAAGATGCTACGCAACTACCCTAACTCGTGTTTTGCTTTTGCAGCATGAACTCAAAAATCTACGAAGAACTATTGCAAAGGAGTTGTTGCTGAGCGAGCATAATTGTATCAAGTACTCCTTATGAGAATAAAATTTACAAGCTCCTTTTGTGGTTATTCGGAGGGATGCATACTTAAAGAAGATTGTGGGTGTGTTTGCTGTTTCAGTGTTATTTTGATGCTTGTGTGGTGGTGGTGGCTTAGTGATTTATTGTATTGATTAATTTGGAACTGTGATGGTATTGCTTGTGTGTGAGAGGACTTGGTAGGCTTCCTTGCCTACTGAGTTTTTTTTTCTGCTGTGCTGGCCTACTGGTGTATTGCTGCTGCTAATTTGTTGCTGCTATGCAAACCTGGTGGTTGGGACTGCTGTTTGTGGGTGGGTTTTCTGTTTCAATGCTGTTTAAGGCTTATGTGGTGGTGGTGGCTTAGTGATCTATTATGTTGAGTGGCTTTTTTTATTATTATTATTATTATGATGAATGTTTATTCTATTTTGCTCTTAATTTGCCTTGTAGATCTTGATAATGAATGCAAAGGGAATGATTCAGGTGAATGGGAAAGGGAATTCTTCCCCTTCACCCCCAAAATCAAGAATGGGTAATTCCCATCCTTACCCATGTTTGCTATAAAGAAAAACGATATATATATATATTAAAAAATACTCAATTATCTGGTTATTAAATTCATGGAAAATTGTATCAATGTAGCTGTTTCCCATTATCAGGATCTGATGCTTGGTTGTGTGTGGGTGTGTTGGGTTGGGGTGTGAGGGTGTGTGTAACCTCTTCGGTTCCCCTACTTTGCTACTGCTGTGTTGCCCTGCTGGTTGGTTGCTGCAACTCCCATGCTGCCTTGCCTACTGGTTATTTCCTGCTGCTGTTTCCATGGTTCTAAGTGCCTTGTTGTTGATATGTTGGGTTCCCTGTTTTGGTATTGTGGGAAGCATTGATTTCCTATTTTGGGTTCCCCTGTTTTGGGATCTGTTTTGAACTTCATTTCTATTCCTGCCTTTGGGTAACCAATCCTTGAAAGGAAGAAGATGATTTCTACCATGGTTTATTATCCGCTAAAAGGAATTTTGTTTTATAGTTATTCTTGCCTTTGGGTAGTCAATCCCTGAAAAGAAGAGGGTGGTTTCTACCATGGGTTAATATCCCCCAAAAGAAAATGTTTTATGATGTTTTCCTACCTTTGGGTATCCAATCTCTGAAATGAAATGGTTAAGTGCGTTTTAACACATTCCTTGGGTGGAATTCCCTGAAGGAGATATGAGAGTAATTTCATGGTTAGACTAGGCCTAACACCCCACATGTGCATACATTTCATCATCTTCACTCCATTATGAACATTGTGCTTTATACACGTTCATTCCATAATCATCCTTGTGTGTGTGTTTTCATCATTTGTTTGCTATATGTCCATGTTAATTATCATTGAGTGTGTGTTTTGTCATGAATGATGATCATGAGTTGGTGGTATGTGAGAAAGTTATGTTTTAGCATGAATGATGATCATGAGTTGGTAGTTTATGAGAAAGTTATGTTTTAGCATGATTATGATCATGAAGTGATGGTCTTTGAGAAAGCTATGTTTTAGCATGATTATGATCATGAAATGATGGTGTGTGAGAAAATTATGGATTTCCATGTCTATGATTGAGACATTATTGGTATGTGAGTAATTATGATTGTTATGATAAAAATGTGATTAATGATGTTGTGTTATTACCAGAATGGTTATCAAATGTGTTACGAGAGTGATTGTAAGATATATGTATAATTATGTGAAGTTGCTTGATGCGAGTGTTATTATATGACTGTGAAAATGATTAGAGTAATTTCCCTGGATTATTGAGCCTCCAAAGCTCACCCCTACTTGAAACATGTTTTCATCATGAATGATTGTTGGACCTTGAGAGGTGGATGATGGTTGTGAGGGGTGTAACTCGGTTTGGTTTGGTTCGGGTTGACGTCAACCCAAGACCAAACCGAAATCTAACAAGACCAACCCAAACCCAAACCAAACCAAATAAAATTATAATAACCTAAACCCAAATCGAACCAAACCGAATTGCTGTTTCGCTGTGGTTTGGTTTGGGTTAGATCGAGTAACCTTGTTTCTTATCAATAGATAAACCTATTAAATAAAAATCAAATCAAGTTTCGAAGAGCCCTGAATACAGATTAAAGAAAACAGAAAAACAGATGGATGAGAGAACAAATCAAAAATCAAATATCAATCAATAAGACGTAGAATGGGGTCAGTGTCATATCCCAAACTTAAGAGATCTCAAAGGAGTCCCTAAGAAGTTTGAATTATTACTCTCACCCCATTCCACATAGGAGTGGTAGTCAATACATTGCCAAAACTATGAAAGTAACTCAAATATTATATAATACTAAAATATAAATCAAAATTCAATTATTACATCCAAATTCAAAATATAACATAACAGTGGAAAATAAACAAAAAATCCTTTAGTTTCATGTTCAATCAAACTCTTAAGTAAAATTTGGCTTAACAATAGCCAATAATAAGCTTTGGCATTCAAGCTAGCAAAATTTAGTAAAATCCCTAATAAGTATCATAGTTAGCTTTTTTAACAAAATCAGTAACTACATCAAAACTTTGTTCCGTTTTCGTAGTTCAAGTCATCCTCCTCTATGATTCCTGAAATATGGTTGCTTGAAAGCATAAGCTACATTTAGCCAATAAGTAAACAAGTCTAACAAGATTTATGCTTGAAGTAAGCAAAATGCAACTCTTCAATGGTAATCCATATATGCAATAAAATAAGTAAATCATGTAGTATGTAAAGAATATGAGATATGTGCTGAATATGTGATATATGCAAGTGAATCATACAAATATGCATGGTCAAGTTTTAATAATGAATGTTGTGCACCTATCATGTAAAATCACCAAGTGTGATCTAGCAAATAATTCTAATATGCAATGCAAATTGTTAGATATATTGATAACATAAGTTATAATAGGATCAATCGTTCCTCGAGTAAGATGTCTTCTCGAACCATCCCCCCATACATGGTTACTCTCAAAGTTAAGATATTCCATGTGCGCATAATAGTTTTAAGGGGCTTCAACCTAGAGGGCACAATTCCCCCCCCCTCTCCTCACCCTCTCTTATTTTTTATCAAGGGCAAATATCCAAGGTTTCACAAATATGAACTATCCTCAAGGAATCATACATATCAATAAACAACATGAATCACTTCTTAATAGTCCATATGACAAAAATAGGTATATTGGGTTAGCTAGTTCCTCAACACAAGAAATACAAGTCTCCTCACCTATTATGATTTTCAGATCATAATATCTCTTAATCACCTCGAAATCCATAAGTATGGATTCATATGCAAATGGTATGGCTTTTAGACCAAATCCATGGTCATGAAGCTTAATGTTGTGCAAGTGAGAATGTGCTCATTAATTAAGCAATCAGATAATGTGTACAATGTGCAATATGACTAATTAACTTGTTAGCATGGAATATGTAAACAATATGATAGCATGTCAAAATATGATATGTTCATCAAAACATAGCAAATAAGTCCATAAAGAAGTGAGCATATGATATAATCATATTTGAGTAAAACTAATTTCATAGTCGGTTTAATTAGATCAAAATAGGATAGTATGTAAAATTTCACACAAAATGGAACAACTTGGTCATTCTTGGCGAGCCGAGGGATTGCCGAGTGGGTTCAATGGGCCCTTCGGCGGCTTGTTCGGCGAGCCGAGGAGGTTTCTGAATCCCCCTTCTAGGTTTCAGGGAGAATGTCAGGCTTGGTGTACGGTTCGGTGCGCCGAGTTATGGCTCGGTGACAATTCCAAGGGTTTAAAAATCCCTCTGTGACGCTTGGCGTGCTCTTCGGTGTGCCGAGTGGGCTTCGGTGACATTTCCAAGGGGTTAAAATCCGTCTGTGGGGCTCGGTGTGGTTTCGGCGAGCTGAGTGGGTCACCGAGGGTTTCTGGGTTGGTTCGGCGTACGGTTCAGCGGGCCGGGGTGGTAGCCTAACGTTACGGTTTGGGAAATTCTGCCTGTTTTTGCATCATCTTCAACTTTACACATAAAACATTATTTAGTAACCCCCCCCATAACTTTGAATTCCGCATAAAACCAATAAAAAGCATCACAAATATTAACTTAATTCAAACTTGCCATGTCCTACCTTTAAAACTTAGAAAATCAGTTTTTGAAAACTAAGAACATACTTCATACTCAAAGAAAGTAACCTTGTACGCCTATTAAAATCATAAATTAAGTTATGCTTGAATATTTACCTTGATTTGAAGGTTGATGTAGAGAATTACACATCTTGCTCTTCTTCTTCTTCTTCTTCAAGTGATGAATCAACCTCGGAAAGCCTTGAGTTTATATAGACACTTAGGAACTCTAGGATTAGTAACTATGGACTCTTAATCTCATCCCTTAGATTAGTTAGTTTGAATCTTAGCCTTTAGATTAATTTCCCAGCCAATATTGGTTACTTTTTAAGTTGGTTTTATTTCTATTTCTGTTTAGAATCCTAGCTTTATTACTAACTTTGTTTGTAGAGAATACTTACTAATTATTAGTTTTTAAATCTCAACCATTGATTGGAGATTGAAACCTCATACAAGATACTAGTCACATGTTCTAACTTTAAAAGTTATGATTGTGTGTGTTGTACGTATCTTAGTTTCCTAATTGTACAACCCACCAATCAAAATCGGTCAAAAGTAAAACAATACAACAGTTACTAAAATTTTAAATTAACCCCTAATGTTCTGTTATTTGCACATTAGTCTTATTATTTTGTCTGGGATATTACACTCAGATATTTTGGTATGAGAAATTTATCATCACTGATTTAAAATTAGAGTGGTGCATGACTTTCTTTCATTATAGCCGCCCTTTTTTCTTCTTAACTATTGTTTACTGTAAGAAGAATACATAAATAAACGAATCAATACAGAAAGAATAAAGTCAGAAAAAAAAATTGCAAGTAAATATTATACACACAGAGCCAAGGAAAGAAGAAAGATCAGGAACCACCAAGTCAAGAAGAAAAAGAAGAAGAAGAGAAATACAAGAGCGATCGAGTAACCTTAATTAAATCGCAATGGGATTGCATAGCGCCAAACTGGCATCGACTTTACGTACTTGCACCTCCGAATGTTCTCATTCAAACCATCACCAAGACTTGTTTGAGGAAGGGAACGACGAAGTATCGGAACTAGAAATAACCCTATTTTTGAGATGCGGAGGAACCTCGGCTTGGCCAGTAAAGCTTTTTTGACGAACCATCGGCGATGATATCGACCCAAGACATTGTCATTCTGAGAGAAATCGCAGTATACAACCAACTCCGAATAAACTCAGAAACCCTAGAAATCCAACTTGTAGAGAAATGTGAAACGTCTTAGGCATAGTTAACCTAATTTCTCTTTAACGCTTATGTTTCTTAAACAGGGTCTATAAACTTAAACTAATATATGGTATATAAATTTAGTATAACTTAAATTCGGTTTGGGTTTCAGTTTAACCGAGGGCTCAACCCAAAATCGAACCAAACTAATTCGGTTTGGCTTTGTCTAAACCATGACCAAACCATATGTTTACAATCACAACCCAAACTGAACCAAAATTGGTTTGGGTCGATTCGGGTTCGGTTTAAATCGAACCAAGTTGCGCCCCTAGTGATAGCTGCTGCTGTTGGTTTTATGAGACATTAATACTCTTTATTTAGCTTCGACTTTATGAATTTAAATATACTTTTTGACCCTTTTGGGCACCCAATTGTAATAAATTTATGCTGGTTTGGGAAACTCTGTTTGAATTTGTACTCAAGGAGTTTGGTTTAAAGTTTATGAGACTTCCGCTGGTAATTAATGATGCTCTGTTGAACCATGATGTATGGTTTAAATGGTTGGCCGCATCCATTGGTTGGATCTGAAGGTCATTCCATTGAAAATCCTTGAGATTCTATATCTTGGATTCAGGGCGTGACAAAATTTCCCCTTCCCTAAATCAAGCTAAATCAATATTTCTTTCCAAAACTTGATTTGATCTTATTTTTATTTTCTAATTAATTAATTCTCTCATAATTATTCATTTTTTACAAATAATTTGAAAATACCAAAAAAAATCCTTTGACCCCCGAATTCGGAAATCAACGATCTTATATTCATTTTGAGTGGTTTTCACGTAGGATTAGAATTTGAAGTCAAAAAATTCTTTTGACCCCTACATCTCATATTTGACCCAAGAAAGGTTAATGGGGGTAAAATGGTTATTTTTCCCTAAAAATCTCCAATTCAAGCAATTATATACTTGTTGAAAAGAATTTTAGCTCAAGAAATTAGATTTGAAGCTAGAAACAGGCTTAGGGTTGGAAATGGTTCAAGTGGGACCCACCAAGGATATTTTGGTCATTTCTTACGATTTTTGGGATTTTTAGAAGAAATTAGCGCACATGATGAGGATGAGATGATTGGAGGTGCAAAATACGTAAGCTCAAGCCACCAAAAGCTACAAGGATCAAAAGAACTGCTCTTGTGCAAATTGGGGTGTCTATACAAGGGTCTTGAATGTAGATCTTAGTCTTCCATTCGGAAATCTAGGCCTAAAATCTGTGCTTGAACCATCGTCATCTTCTTCTACAGAGACTTTGTTTCTAGAGTTCGATTCTTAAGAAAGTGTTGGGTATGGCAAAATCTTTCCAACTGATGTATTAACTGGTTACCTTGCCCATGGTGAGACTAAGAAAATTTTTGGTTGCCTCACTTTTTTCGAACCAAAGATTGGAATTGTCTTTGTTAACAGATCCGTAGCTTGAAGAGATTGAGATGCAGTTTTTGCTTTGCTTCGTGTAATCACACTAGTTGTCTGAGTGTTCAAACTTGATCCAGCATTGAGAGGAGCCATTGGGTCAAATCCTGTTGGCTTGAAACTTGGATTTTCAGCAGCATGATTCAATAGAGGGTTGGATGGAGTTGATCTGCGAGCCATGGATACTGCCTTAAATCTTGAACGAACTTTGAGGGAGAGAAGAGATAAGAGGTAGAGATAGTCCCATCAGATGTGCCGGGAATTTGTAAAACAAATTTTGTTATTGAAAAATCAACAAATAAGATCTGTAAATACAAAATCAATTTGTATTAATTTAAAAATGAGAGATTACAATCTCTAAGGTTTTTCTTTGTACAAAAGAAAATGTACTTTGATTCTTCTTTTCAGGGTCTTCAATCCAAGGGCTGCAATAGCTTGTTCTTGGGTTCAATTTGATCTTCCTTGATCTCCTTCGCAGCTATCAGCAAAGTAATATATTTGATATATTTCATGAACAAAATCGTAGGGTTTTATTGCGAAGTCTTTGGCTTAATCTTCGTGCTTGTAGATTTATAGAAGATGTGGACCGAAAGCTTCAACGTTGATTTAGGCCTCTGGGTTTTTCAACGTATTCAGAGATTGAGAGCTTTATCTTTTGTCTTAAATACAGTTTTAAAACTTCAAGTTTTTAGATCTTCAAGGCAATAGACTAGCAGGGCTTCAGAGCTTCTTCTCTTTGATCTTTCTGCCTTGAGTTAGATGATTTTCAAGAGTCTGTTGAATGGGAGAGGACTACTCTATTTATAGATGTAGAGTAGAGTCAATAATTTTCAATTTAATTAGGGATTATTTACATGTAGGAGAGTAGAAGTCTAATTGTTCTCAACCACTTTAGGAGATTATCCAATGTAAGAAAATTCTTTATTTAAGAATTATCTAAATTTTGATTGGATAGTTTTTAGATAATTTTTCGAGAGTTATTTATATTTTATGATAATTATTATTTAATGAGAATTATCATAATTTTAATTCAATAATTTTCTAAAAATTTGAAAAGATTGAATTTAATTTGAGAATCTTATATTAATGGGCGTTATATCATGCAATAAATTTCTTCTTCTACACCTTTTAAACAAGGTCTGATCTGTTGGGTTGTCGGGTATGTCATCAAGTCTATAGAATTTTACTGGAACCTGTAAACAAGATCCGATCTATCGGGTTTTCAAGACCTCAAATTCTAATTCATATACATTTGCTATTGCCAACCATTCCGTTCGTAAAGTGAAATTAGGAGTAGGCCCCACACTTCTAAAACCAGCATGTCCTGCTTGGAATGGTGTCGGGTATACCCGCCGGGTTTAGAAATTGTTCATGCCCAAAGGTTTGCATTTTCGAAAACAAAAAGAAATTCTCCCAAAACCCGCCGAAATAAAGCCGTTAAATCGCCGGAGTTCTTTCTCCAGTGAAGATTTTCTTGGTTGTTGAAGGTATTCTCTAAATTTGGCAGACTTTGATATGTAGATAGATTCATCAAAGCTAAATCCAATAGATCTTTTTTGGTTTTTTTTTTTTTTTGTTTGTTTTTAGGTTTATCCTTTTTTTGTTGAAATACAGAGAGTAGTCTTCCTTTCTGGAAGCATTTTTAGGGTTTTATGTAGTACTTTGAATTGCGAAAGAGTGGAAGCATTTCATCTTGGAAATGACATTGAACAACTTCGGTTATCGTAGGTCGTTTCAGCTGTTTTTGGAGCCAATCTATGGCGGTTAGAGGTTTATTAACGATTCATTTGAATGCTTTTGTTTCTTAGCAAGAGCAAGCTCTCTGATCATCTGAACTTACTTCCCGTTGGCTTTACAAATTTCTCGATTGAAAATCTTGATTTCATGTTGTTTAAAGTTCGTTGTGCTTATCAGATCGTGTTGAGACCCAGAATTCTGAACTTCTAATATCGGAAATTACAAAAAAAATCAAAGATTAGATCTTCGTTATTTTTGCAGAAATTATGCTACAGATTTACCGTAAAAACTAATTTTTGCAGTAACCCGTGAGGACGATTTTCAACTTCTTATCACTCTCTTTTAAAGTTGATAAGCTAGTTACTGTTTAAAAGTAGTTTCCTTTAACTCAACAATCTTTTCATACTCTGTTCAAGCAGTTGAGTTTGTGATCTTCTAGTAATATTTTTCTGCTTTAATTGAGTTTCATTTATTTTTAATTGGCTACATGCTTGTATTGTGCATTCCTTATATGTGTTGAAGGATCGTTGCTCCAGATAACCTTCTAGTTATGATTTGTATCATTTTAGTTGTCTTCAGTTTAAGAACAAATTCATGCTATGGATTTAGTGATTGGCAACCCAGTGATAGTATTCAACATTTTTAGGTTTTGCAATTATGAGTCATGTGTGCTAATGTTATTTGGATTTGGTTTTGTTAAATTGTTCATTTGAAGTGCTTTGCACAACATTCTGAAGTATAAATGTTCCATAGTTAGTAGTTACAACGAAAATACAAGGTATCAAAAATTTGAAATTCAACAAATTTTCCCAAAATATAAAATCATTCTAGTGCCATAAGTCCATAATCTGCAGTTGCATCAACCATGTTGACATAATCTGGCAAAAATTTGAGGTACTTATTCCAAGCAAGTCAAACAGTTTGCAATATGTTAAAATCCATTAGGCCATCTAAATTGGCTCACAAGAAGCAAACTAAGGTCCTTATGGGAGATGGACTTATGTGAGAAATACCAATGAGTCAACTAAGCTCATTTTTATGAGTTTGAAGTCCTTGTCCAACACCGGGTGCTGGGTGCTATGACTGACAGAACTTGTGATTGAATGTACTGAAATAGTTGGTTAACTTTGTTATCACAGAGTAACAAGGGCCGTCTAGGAAATTGTGCAACATGTTGGAGCAGACACATGTTTCCATCTATCTCAATGATTGGAGTTGGCTTGGTGGTGGTAACGATGGAGGTGATGTAGGAATGGAAGTTTGAGAAGAATGTGGGTGGCTTCAAGGGTATTTGTAGGATTACTCCTTGATTAGTAGGTTATTGGAATTTCGGGTATGGGTGAATGCGTTGCCTCTCGAAGGGACATGGTCATTGTCAGGTAATGGAGGTGGATTTATGATTTAGTTGTGTCAGTCATCAAGTAAAATGACTGAAACTGAAGGGACGACCATTAACAATAATATGCCATCTGATTGAATGCAGCAAGGATTTCACCCCCTAGCATAGGGCACGTAGGAAATGATGGTTCTGAGATGCAAGATGGTGGTGGTGGAGATGGATATAGAAATGGTAATGGTGGGAGGTGGCAATGATGTTGGTAGTGTGAGTGGCGGGACGATTCTATATTTTTGATTATCTGCATCAGCGGAAAACATGTTGAACTTTACAAGTAAATGATTATGAGGGAGGCCTACTTGTTTAACAGAAAGGAAAGTGGAATTGAAAGGTTATTGTCAACTTGGATTTATGATTTTGTTGCAAGAACCAGTACATGACTCAGGTTGTACTTGCTCATGCAGAGAGGAGTCGGTGATACTGGAAGTAAAAGCAGCAGTAATATTGTATTCGTAGAAAATTATCAAGGAGAATATGAAGATAGTTTTTACGAAGGAAATAGCGTGAGAGATTATGTCTAATGAATGGGTAATTGATTGCAATTTGGGCTGATGAGAATGCTTAGGGGTATAACTGGGAATGGTGGCAGCGTGAGAGTTCTTTACTCTTACTCTTAGATGCTTGCCATCATAAAGTCAAAACTTTGTCAAGAAAAACATGTGATAGGTTAGATCTTTGTTCAGTCATCAACTTTTGATTATATGGAATGTTTCAATCCAAGAATGGCTACCTGATGAGTCACACTCTGATTACGACCAACTGTATGGGTGGTACAAATCATATCGATCAATTGTCTAACTGGTACTAATTATAACGGTCTTAGACTGATTGGCAACTGATCTTGATCTTAAGTGGTTACACCATTGTCTACTACAGAGCGTTTGATCAGTGCTAATCATACTGATCCTAGATTTCTTAGACCCTTGTTCACTTGTAAACCGTTTGATTGGTACCAATTATTCCAATGCTAGAAACAATTAGTTTGTTTCTCTTGGTAGAAAACTGTCAGCCTGTATATATTTCTCACCTTATTTGATATGATATATTCTTGAATAGTTTATTGGTGAATTTTCTTCATAACCATGGGAGCTGCTATTAGCTTATTTATTGTTTGAGGAAAATAAACTCTCTTTGTCATTTATTCTTCCCTGGCTATCCATGCATATTGGATTGAGTAGCTAATCATTGCGATAGCTTTATGCTGTTAGAAAATTCGAAAGGGTACATTCTTTTTTCATCATATTTTTATTGAAAATTTGGAATTGTGTGTGTGTTCATTGCGATAGCTTTATGCTGTTGGAAAATTCGAAAGGGTACCTTCTTTTTTCATCATATTTTTATTGGAAATGTAGAATTGTGCGTGTGTGTGTGTATTCCACTTCGAGTTACAATGAGTTTTATATGTTTGCTTTGACACTTCTTTTAGATCTTGGTATTCCTTTTTGGTTATTTCAACTGACTAAATTTGCATAATTCCTTTGCAGTTATTCTCAACCTGCTTGCTCTTCTCCCTTTAGGGATTGAATAAGATTTGAAAAACTATTGCATTTCATGTTAACTAAGGAAGATGTGGTTTATCGGTTTCTCTACTCTTCGCAAGAGAGACTTGTTGGAGTTCACTGCCCATATGATAGGTAGCATGAACTATTTCTCGGAGAATTCAACATCTGTGGTCAACATGGGTAATCACCTTCATGCCTATAGCTCTTGATATTTCTTTGGTATAAAGCATTCAACATCAGCACCAACACAATGCACACATGCCATTGACTTAGGTTTTTGCATCATTAATGTGACTACTTAGTGGGTGGACCATACTCCAAAGTCCAAATCTTCCAACTAAGCAATACTAATCATCTATGAGGTGACCTAGGTGGCCCATCACATGCAATGGTTGGATGGGTAAAAATTGAATGCATGTCCAGCAGAATGGCATAGGTGTCTTATTGGCTCTTATGGCTTTTAACAATTTAATCTTGTTAATACAGTGGGCATAGGAGCCTTATTGGCTCTTATGGCTTTTGACAATTTAATCTTGTTAATACAGTAGGCTTTAGTTGTATATGCTCTGTTACTCTAAATTGTCTCGTATCTTTAAAAACAGGTAAAACTCTCAGACGAAATCAGTCATATGCAGCCTATTCTACACTCAAAGCATTGAGTGGCAAAAAGGATAATAGTAGTAGTGAAACGTCCTTGGCAAAGAACTTAGCTTGTCTCACTAATGAAACTCCTAATTATGAAGAAAGAGCTGGTGACAATGATACCAAATCGTCCTTGGCAAAGAGCTTAGCCTGTTTGGTTGATGAGACTCTAACTTATACCAAGAGAAAGTGCAGGACCAGGATGGAGCTTAAAAGGTTACTTGAGATCCGCATCAAAAAGAGAGTGAAGGAGCAATACATGAATGGGAAGTATCGTGACCTTGTGACAAAAGTGATTGCCAATCCAAGAACTCTTCAGGATGCTTATGATTGTATTAGGCTTAACTCTAACGTTGACTTGGAATTGGGCAGCAATAATATCTCATTTGAGTCTATTAAAGAAGAGCTTTTGAGTGGAAATTTTGATGTCAATTCAAATATCTTCTCTATCTCAACGAAAGGTGAGAGGAAAGAAGTCCTGTTCCTTCCTAATTTAAAGTTGAAAGTTGTTCAGGAAGCCATCAGAATAGTTGTTGAGGTTGTTTACAGGCCCCACTTTTCTAAGATTTCACATGGTTGCCGAAGTGGAAGGGGTTACCATTCGTCTCTCAGTCTCAGGTACATTTGCAAAGAGATCCGTAACCCTGATTGGTGGTTTACATTGCACGTGAACAAAAAAGTTGATGCCAGTGTTTTATCTAAGCTCATCTCCACTATGGAAGAGAAGATTGAAGACCCAAGTTTGTATGCTATTATCCAATGCATGTATGATGCTCAAGTGCTGAATTTGGACTTTGGAGGTTTTCCCAAAGGCCATGGTCTACCACAGGAAGGAGTATTGTCCCCTATTTTGATGAATATATATCTTGATCTCTTTGATATTGAGCTATATAAAATGCGTATGAGATATGAGGCTCTTGGATCAAAGCTCACTTTAGGCCAAGATAAACCCAACTCCAAGCTGCGCAGATGGTTTAGGAGGCAATTGAAAGATGACAATGACATACAGAAGGATCAGGAGACTTTTGGTGTTAGAATTCATGCCTGTCGTTTCATGGACGAGATGTTCTTTGCCATTTCAGGTCCACGAGAAGTTGCTCATGAGTTTAAGACTGAGATTGAGAACTTCTTGCGGATTTCTCTGCATTTGGATGCTGATGATCATGCAGAAATTTTACCCATCGACAGTTCTTATGGGATAAGGTTTCTTGGAACTTTGGTTAAAACCAGTGTTAGAGAAAGTCCAGCTGTGAGAGCTGTTCACAAGTTGAAGGAGAAGGTTCAGTTATTTGCTTCCCAGAGAAAGGATGCTTGGGATGCTGGGACAGTTAGAATTGGGAAGAAATGGCTAGCTTATGGATTGAAAAAGGTTAAAGAGTCAGAAATCAAGCATTTAGCCGATAGCAGTTCCGTCTTGTCCCAGATTTCCCATTTTCGTAAAGCTGGGATGGAAACTGATCATTGGTTCAAGCACTTGTTGAAAATATGGTTACAAGATGTGAATGCCAAAGCAGAAGCCAGTGAGGACATTCTCTTATCAAAGTATATTGCGGAACCTGCCCTACCCCAAGAGTTAAGAGATTCCTTTTACAAATTTCAGAAATGTGTG
>JAUPMG010000013.1:7091020-7102346 GCA_031762675.1 Pachysandra terminalis | reverse complement strand
TCCAAACACCCAAAAAGCATGGGAAAGTAGCTAAATACTTTCCTTTCCCATGCTTTCCCACCAACCAAACACACCCTAAGAATCTTCAAGACGAATAACTAACACATCGGGAATTGCTACAAGAAGTGCTAAAGAAATTGGATTATATATCCCAAAATAAGGGGGATAGTTCAATTGAGAGGTCAACCAACAGAAGAAATGACAATTAAAATGGTGAGCTAATGAAGGGAATTGAAACTAGAGCTACCCGTTTAGACTTTCCCTGGTTCAATGGAGATGAACCATCCGCATGGATTTATCAGGAGGAGCAATTCTTCTTTCTTCATCAAACTCCTCAACATCAAAAATCGGTGATTGCTTCCTTTCATTTTGAAGGAAAAGCATTGCATTGGTTTCGTTGGATGGAGAAGTCAGGTGAGGTCACCACGTGGGATCAATTTACCGAGCAATGGGAATTCGGTTCGATCCGACCGAATTCGAGGATCCTACAACCACCTTAACAAAGTTGCATCAAACTGCCTCAGTAGAGGACTACCAAAGCAGGTTTGAAACCTTAGCTAACCGTACTGACGGGATGAACGATTCAGCCACGATAAGTTGTTTCATTGCAGGATTGAAAGAAGAAATCAGGTTCATGGTTCAAATGATCAAACCGGCCACCCTATTTATGGGTATTGGGCTTGCCCGGCTACAAGAGGACAGGGTTATGTCAAAAATAAAGCAAGTTCAACCCGAGGTGCCAAGAAATTCCGACCCAAACACTGCGGGTTCTTCAAAATATTTTACCATGCCCGTGAAGACGACCACTCCAATGGAGATGAAGGAAAGCAGAGAGAAAGGCTTATGCTATTATTGTGATGAAAAGTTCTCACTGGGTCACAAATGTAAAACCCGACGGCTTTATCTTATTGATGAATCTTTTGATGTTGGAGATGGCAATGAAGAAGAGAAGGAAGAACTAGCGGCGATCGAGGGAGACGTAGAGCACACGGAGCCGTATCAAAAACTGGTTGAGAGATTTCCAGGAATCAACCTTGAGGACAAGGTTGTTGATAAGGGGAAGGGAATAATACGTCCCTAAGAAATCTGCATGGGTTACGTGAAGTGCATGCATGATGAAGGTTACGGGAAGTGCATGAAGTGAGGTGGAGACGTGAAGTGCGCAAAGTGGGTGGAGCAGTTAGAGATCATGAAGGAGTCTACTGCTGATTCAGTTATCATCATGGGGAAGAAGGGACACGTAGAAGAGTGGTTGAGGAGTCATAAATAATGGAGATAATGGGGAGTAGTTATCATCTTTCTTTGATGTGGAGGCGTAGGATTGTGATTATTGTAAATGGGTAGTTAAGGTAGTTATTATCCTTTGTTTTGTGTATAAGTCTGTAAAGAAAAGCCATAGAAGGCTGTCTATCGTTTTATGTAAAATTCCACAAGGAATTGGAGGTTTTGACTGCCCTCGAAGCCAGTCTTCTTAATCAATTGGAGGTTGACTACCCTCGAATTTAGTCGTTTATTTTGTATAACAGTTTACAAAAGAAATGTACGTAACATTTCATCAATCCAACCCCCATTTTGAACAGGTCAGGTGACTTTTTTAGACCCTTCGATATGCCATATCAAACCCAACCTATTTATGATCCAATCGAAACCCATCCAAGCAAAACCGTCGACAACAATATCAAGAATCAAATTACAAAATCATGTGTATCCGAACAGGATGTTGGATTCTGGTTAACAATAATCATAATCCAGATCCTAACAATCCAGAATAAGAATCAGAATTCAGCTTATAGAATCCCAACCAACCGTCATTAAATGGATGAAATCATATGACCAAGCCAATATTTGGCCCAATTGATCTATTTAGTGGGACCAGTTAGTCAGGGGTCACAATATTTTGCAACCCCAATCTACATGGGCCATGCGTTTGAATCAAAAGTTTGTAAAGGTCCGAGTACTCTTGAGTCTAAATTTCCCCAATGTATTATTGTTCAACAAACCCAGAAACTACATTTGTCAAAACCAAGAAAATCCATGAAGTAAATGCAAAACCATAAAAAAATAATATTCAAAGATGGTCTTCCAGCATAGAGCTATCAGTTTTTATGTTTCAACAATCATCAAGCCATTAGCCACTATGCATAAGAATGCATTTGCAAATGAATCATGATTTCGGAACATGTTTACACTAAGCAAATCAAAGAGAAGAGAGAACGTACTTCCTGCAGATCATCTTGTCCTGATTGTATTTCCTAGCCAAAGCCATCAATGAAGGCTCGATAATACCACCTCGAAGCCTCAGAACAAGATGCAACGTAGACTCTGCATCATCAACATCAACAACATTCCAAGAGATTAGAGTTAGACCAAATTCATAATATTCAGTTTCTCAGTAAAGGCCCTAATTAGGTTTCAACAAGAAACCTTTCTGGATGTTGTAGTCGGCTAGGGTTCGGCCATCTTCAAGTTGCTTTCCAGCAAAGATCAAACGCTGCTGGTCAGGAGGAATGCCTACAAAATCAAGAGTTAACTTAGGGTTTCTAAGATGAAAACATAGGTTTCTTCTGATTACAGTAAAGTGAGATTAAAAGATGATTTTACCTTCCTTGTCTTGTATCTTTGCCTTGACATTGTCGATGGTGTCACTGCTCTCAACCTCTAGGGTTATTGTCTTCCCTGTTAGGGTTTTCACGAAGATCTGCATCTTTCCTTCTCTCTCTCTGGTACTGTCTTCAGAAGCATACAGCTTACTCTATCGTAACCCTTTTATAGCTAGGGTTTTGGACTATGCACCCTGAAAATCAGATTACGTTGTGTGCGCTGCTTATTTTGAGGCATTTCTAACCAATGTTTCCAAACCTGGACCAGATCGGCTGGTCAGACCATTTGATGAAAGTCTAGGGATGGCAATGGGTTGGGTTAAGCGGGTAACCTGCCCCGCCCCGCCCCTAATGGTTAGGGATTGGCAACCTATGAGTCGGGTTAGGGGCGGGTTAGGGTTGACTCAACCTGCCCCGATCTCACCTCGTTGCCATTCACCTATGTTATACATATATATTCTATGTTTTAAATATATATTTTATGTATAAATTTATATTGTATAAATAAATATATTTAAATTATTTATTTTTAAAAGAATTTTTTAACTGAGTCAAACTCGCCCCGTCCCATCCTAATATTGAGAGGAGCATATTTGGCATTAGTGGGGCTCCTTTAGGGGCGGGTTAGGGTTCGTCAAAACTCGCCCCGTTGCCATCCCTACGAAAGACCTAGCCTTTCAAACCTGAGTGGGTCGACCTCCACCAGATCAACTTGAGGAATGGGTGTAATTCAGTCGGTTTTGTTTGATTTAGTTTAGTGGACAAACTAAAACCAAATCGAAATACAGTGAACTAAAGTTTAGACCAATCCAAAGCAACTTTTTTTCATTTTCGGTTTAGACCGAACCAATTGACACCCCCTAACTCGAGTTTTCGGTTCAGTTATTCCATGCAAACCGACTGAGCCAGCCTTCTTCGTTCTTCTTCTTCACTTTTTAAGGTTTTTTTTTTTTTTTTTTTTTCTGTTGATTCTTTTCATCAGTTTCTGTGTAAGTTGAGTTGACCTGGGTTGATCAAACAGTCGAACCAGACTTTCATCATAATCGGATCTACGTCCAGCCCAAATTTTAGAAGATTCCAAAAGAACTTTTTATATGTCTCGTCAACAAGCTACTATAAGTTTTCTAATCTAACTTACTATAAAAAAAAAGTGAGGATCGTGCATTTGGTTCCTACCATGCTAAATGGCGTTTCTACCCTTTGTACATTGACCTTTGTTCAGTATGTTTTGGGAATTTATCTTTTGTAATGAGGGTAGATTGGATTATTCTAACATGCGTTTGGTTCCTATCCTGCTAAGTGGAGTTCCAACCCTTTGTACAATGATCTTGTGTACAGTGATCTTGATTTAGTATGTTTTTGAAAATTGTCTTTTGTAATGAGGGTAGTTTGGACTCTTCTGATATGCGTTTGGTTTCAACCCTTTGTACAGTGATGTTGGATCAATATGTTTTTGGAAATTATCATTTGTAATGAAGGTAGGAGCGATAGTTCATACTCTTTTGTGTTTAGCGATTGTGATGTTAAACACCAATTACTCTAAAAGCTCACGCTTTTAGAGTAGGGCACAACAATGTATATCAAATGGTTCAACACCTTCCTGCACGTGCGGGTTCTGCACGAGAATAATACATCCGTGGAAAAATATAAGGCACCAAGACAAACACAGAAATACACCCCCCAGGATTCGATCACTTGACCTCCAGCTCTGATACCATGTTAAAGATCAAATGAATATAACTCATCCTCAAAAGTTAACTCAAGAGGAGAAAATTGCCTAGGGTCAATGAACACCACATTTCAGTCATTGCTGAACGATGTGGGGCTCTCAACACTCCCCTGCACGGGTGGGCTCATTCTGGCCCAACCCGTGGAGAATAAATGGGTGACGTACGAGGCTTGCTCTGATACTATGTTAAACACCAATTACTCTAAAAACTTGAGCTTTTAGAGAAGGGCACAACAATGTATATCAAATGGTTCAACAACTTGAACTTTTAGAGTGATTGGTGTTTAACATGTGAAACTTGATTTGTCGCATCTGCACTTTGTCATACTTCTAGCTTTGTTTTCTTCTAGATTTTTTTTTTTGGGTTTCCCTGTATAAGCAAATGCATTTTTTTTATTGCGCTTGTAGGAAGCAACGATGTGCATGGGGGCATTTGAATCGGTGGTTTAACAAATGTTGCAGAAACTTCCACCTTCTGATAGAGCGTAAGAAATCGATCCAACGTATTTTTTTCTTCTCCGGTATTGCTTATACTACACTACTCTTTTTTTATTTACCTCAGCCCGTCGCTGCACTTTCTTCTCTTCCGCTGGAACGTCCCTAGAACTGTTTGTGTGGAAGATGAACAAAAGTAAGTAGAAAAGCTTGCTCTTCCTCTCCACGGCTCTACAACTATTTCTACTGCTCTCCTTAGTTTCTCGCTCTTTAGTTCTATCGCTAAAGACTTTTTATAATTCATTTAAGGTGATATTAGAAAACTATATATAATTTTTGGTATTGTCTTGTCATTTCTTCTTCTTTGTTTATATGATTTTTTCTGCAAAAGAGTAGATGAATAACCTTTAATCTAATAAGCTTTTGTTTTTTATTCATCGAATATAGGAATATAATCCAATGCAATATAACCGAATACTTTCTGCTGAAAGATTCACACGGGCAACTAGAATTGGTGTTGTAATTTTGGGTGTGTTTGTCAATAATTTATTCGATTTTGTTTATTTTTTAAGTTTAATATTTACCTTGTTCTACTGTTTACTTTTTCCAGGCTTTATTTTTGAAGAATTTTTTTTTAGTGTCCATTTAGAGCAAGGTAAGAACTGGAATCTCTTCGTTCTTTTACTGTTAGCCACGCTAATTCAGGCTCGTTTGATACCATCAAAGGCAGATCGCATTGCATTTTCGTATAAATGGCCCGACTACCACGACCACGTGGTTCAAGAAGTTGCGGTGTATGCCTTTTTTTCTCTTCGTTTTTCTCAAGTCATATGCGTTAAGAGGACTTTACTCTCTTTTTTTCCTGGTCTTATTTTGGACATATATATGTTTCTCATGTTGTGCTTCCAATGAAGGCTGTAGAGCAATATGAGCGAGCTATCTGCCGATATTGACGACAAAGAAATTTGCAGAGATTACGGCACTTCGTGCAGAAAGGCTTGATTATATATCACAATTGCCGATGGTACGTGCACTTACTGCTCGTTTTAAGTCTTCTTAGTGTTATTTTTTTAGGCCGCTATTTTTTCCATATTTGCTTCTTCAGCTAAATAACTATATTTTTAGCTTTTCTCATCAAATTATGTTGTGTGCGTAACTATATTTTATTTTAGTTTCTCTAATGAAATTCTATTGTGCAAATGTAACATAACATTACTTTTCGCTAATGTTAATGGTTGTTTGCCCTCTTATGGTAGCCAATGGTTCCGTCTGACGATGCCCCTTCGATTGATATTTATTTTCTTCTTCTGGCATTAGTTCAAAAGGAGATTATGCCTCGTGCAGTTTGCTGTGAGATGGGTGTTGTTTATCCTGGTTTACTCGGATGACGTAAGTATTGTTATTTCTCTTTTAATTTAAACTAACTATGTCTTTCATTTTATTGCTTCATATTTGCGTTATTATATATTTAATAATGAGCTGACGTGCAATATTTAATTGTCATTGGAGTTATAAAGTAGCTGAACTGTTTTAGGTCCTTCACCCCTTTTATTTTTTTTCCCCTTAAAATATTTTATGCTTTCTACTCCAGTTTTACACTTACACTATCTAAAATGATTGATACAGGTGTGGAACTTTCAATATTTTGGGCCATTCTAAGGACATATTAGTATCTGTGAAAATCGAGTTTTGTAGACAGCACCCCATTTTCGTTGTTTTGTCGTATAAGTGTTTCTTGGAACAATGTGTTACATTTTCGTTGTTTTGTCGTATAAGTGTTTCTTGGAACAATGTGTTACGGTTAGTCATGTGAATGCAAATCTCATATTAGGACTTGTAATATTTTTTACTTCTACTTTATAATTTTTAATTTTAGCTATTTGTATAATAGAAATTATTTTGAGTTTACTGTCTTTTTTTGGTTTCCCAAGGTATCCCCAGGCTTCGCCCAGGACTATTCTTCCGAGGTACTGTCGGACGCTGAAGAGGGGACCTCTCCTAACAAGGTTTGCTGCATCCACAAGGACTCGATACCGAGACCACTTGTTTAAGCGACCGAAGCCCCTTCCACTCAGGCCAACCTCTGCATTTGTTTTAACTACCTCGTTGTACCATCTTTTATATTTTGCAGTTTTGGGGTTTTTCTGGGAGTCGCAGCAATGTAGCATCTGCATATCTTGAGAAAGAATCACATGATAAGGACCTTTCTCTGTATGCACGTGGTAATGTGGTCTACTGTTGTTCCCGGGTGAAGATTCACGCCCAACTGCAATGCAAGCGATTGACACTCTACTGGAACGATCACATTTGTCAAGCTTGTATGCTTTGCGGGTTCGATTGTTTAATTCTTAAACGAAAATATATTTAGTCCTAACGTAATACAACCGTTTCCTTGGCTTTGTCCATCCCCGGCTTGTGGATCTGTTTGGTCTTTTTACCCTTCTGATCAGTCTATGGTTCTGCATGTGCGGAGTTGTTCTCAGCTCTACATGGTTGCCTACGAACATCAAACTTTGGGGCATAGTATTATGCTGCTGGCTGGAGCAACTCTCTTTCTAAATTGAGTTTGGTTGCTATGTTTTTTATATTATACATTATTTTGGTGTGTGTGTGTGTGAGTGTTTAGGTCGACACTTTCACGAGGAGCTGGATTTGATCGAATTTAATGAGTGGATCCTTCAGGTTGATATTTTCGCGTTTAACCAAACATGAAAAATTATGACATTCTGCCTTTTTCAGTATTACAGTTAAGAGTTTGTTAATTTTTAGTTGCCTGCTATGTTTTCATGCTTGATTAATTTTTTCTTCTGCTTTTTTATTGGGGGTGAAAAGCCCATATACTTACAGCCCCATACAATAAATTTTGCCTTCAGTTCAAGATTGCAATTGACACGTGAACATCTTGGGCCACCATGGATCATATGAATTGAGTATCTTTAGAACTGTAAGATAAAACCTTGTAGAGATTAAAATCAGAACCCGCCGCTCAGAAATTACTTAAATGTTTAGTATGATTTACTACACTAAATGCGTTTGGAGATTGCATACATGACCTAATTCAATTTTCATAGGAGAACATCTTCTTTTGAATCTTTTTTTTTTTTTTTTTACAGAGTCAAGGGGTCAAGTAGGACATGTTTAGAAGTTGAATAGACCAAGAATTGGGCTCCCTTTACAAACTGCAATACACTTCCAGAGGCATATATATATATAAATTGGGCTGCCTCTACAAACTGCAATACACTGCCAGAGGTGTATATATATATATATGTTCCTTTTGTTTCTTCATAGTCTAACAATAATTTGAGACTATTTGGTTGTTAAGTTGAGATTAGTTGTGCAATGGTATTCAAGTATTTAGACTATTTGCATGGTGATTTGGTTTAGCTGCAACTGTGATTTCAGAATTTGGAAGTTCCATGATGATGCAAACTCTGTTTAGATCCAGTTTGATACTGATTAGCTTCGTCTCTGATCGTTTTGCAGGTTTTTTTTTTCTTTCTCTATTGTGGTTTATTAATAACATTAGATATATTACAATTGGTTGGTTGGGAAGATTGTCGATGGTCTTTTGCAGAAGAAAAAAATAAAGAAAAACTAAACGAGTGACTTGTAAATATATTTTATTTGTATCAGAGTTTTTAATTTTAATTTTTAAATTTTTTTGATCTGAAGCATAGTTGGGGCTTTCTCTTTTTGAATATTTCCCTCTATTTGTTTTTTATCTTACGGTTCTTTAGGGCTCAATTCGGTTTCAACTATCTCGGATCATTGTCGGTTGGAGTTGAAAGGTAATGTTATTTCTTGCATTCAACTTTTTTGCATTCAAGTTTTGTTCATTTTCTGCCTTTTTGCAACATTAAATGATTTTTTAGTTAGGGAGTTAGTTAATTGTCAAAATATATTTTATCTGTGTCATAATTATGTCTTTCTCTTTTTGACTATTTTATTCTATTTTTAGGGTCTTTTGATACCTCAGTCTCTGCATTCCACATCCTTTTGTTACCATTGCTCACTTTGTTTTCTCTTTTTGATTATTTTATTATGTGTTTTGTAGTTTTGTTTTTCTTCTAACCTTTTTTTAATGCTAACTTAGCTTTATCTGGCTTTCTTACTTATTTTTTCTTTTTATCTTATTTAGAAAATTGTATTTCCGTTTTTCTTCTAACTTTTCTTTAATGCTAAATTAATTTTACCAGGGTAGCGTATTTACTTTCTCTTTTGTCACATCCGAAACCTGAAATTCTCATAGGAGTTCTCAAATTCAAGATATAACTCTCACCCCATAACCCTATGGGAGTGGATAAGCAATACATCACTAAACCATTGAATTATGTAAGATAATTATAAAGTTCTGAAAAATAATGTTATTAATAATAAAATCCAAACCAAAACAATCAGAAATCAACGGAAATAAAATATAACCCTAAGTCTCATGCTTCAATCAAAACCCTATTAAACTACTCAAACCTGGTCCTAATGATAATAAGTCTTTAAAAACATAAATCCAACTAATCATATTACAAAGTCTATTGAAATCAGTAAACAATAATCTAAAAATATCTAAGGTCTTCATCGTCTCTTGTCCTCTCTTTTGATCACCATAGTCCTGTTGTCCATCATCTATAGATCCTGAAATATGTTGCTTAGAAGGCGTAATTTACACTTAGCTGAATAGATAAACGAATATAAATAATATTTTGGATTGAAGTAGGGTCAATGCTACTCTTCAATGGTATTCATAGACAAAACAGAAGTTACTATATGCAATGATATGAAATATGACATGATAATGATACGCAATGCAATGTGATGGTTCAAATATTAATGTATGCAATGCATGCTCATGCAACAATAAATATAATCACCACATGTGATTCATGCACAAAAAATATGACATGCAAGTATACGTGTTGTTTAGCATTCGATTAGTGTATGCTACACAATCGATCTTAATCTTACTACCCAAGATGATTCACCCAGAACTCGTCCCCAATACATGGCAAAAATAGTAGATTATTCTATGTGTACATCATAGCTTCTAGGGATTGCAACCTAGAGAGCTCAATCCCCTCACTTGTTTCCGATCATAGGGACAACTCCCAAGGCATCACCTAGAACTTCCGTTGTGAACCATACATTAGCCGATCTACTAACATAATTTACTCTTATGATTCGGCTATTGAGCCTCACTAATGTGAACTTTCCCTCACCTATTATCTTACCACAAGTCTCTTGGGATAACCGTAAAAGGTATAGCCCTCACCAAGGGTGTTAACAAAATTGGTCTATTGGGATGGCCAATCCCTCAACACATCCAAATTGTCCATCCGGGACTTCCTCATGAATCTTATAATTTTCAGATTATAATCACTCTCATTGTATCCATAAATTCCAGCAATATGGAATTATGGTGGTCGAGTCAAGCATTAGACCCAGTACAAGGTCATTATGCACAAAAGGCTATGTGGGGCAAGTGAATTGTGCACAGTAGCTAAACAATCAATTTGTGTACACGTACATGCGTAAAATATGATATAAAACATGTTCAAAATGAGTAGAGTTCAAACAAGTCCAAATCAAAACATCACCCGTTGGTCGGTTATAACAAATCTTCCACATAAAAACACATATGCAAAATATTTATAATTTAGCAAAACTAATATCATAATTGGTCTAATTAGGTCAAATATAGTATGCATGCAAAGTTTCAAGTCATTCGAAGCACTTTCATAAATTTTGGTTGACCTATAGGTCAACCTACAACCGTCGGTTGACCCTGTCGGTCGACCGATGGTTGTCAGCTGCTCGGGTAAAGAGCAACACAAACGTTTGTGGGTGTCAGTTGATCTATCGGTCGACTAAGGGTGGTCGTTTGACCTGTCAGACGGTTGAAATCTGGGTTTTTCAGCTTTGACGTACTGTTGGTATTTTGGCCATAACTTTCTAAATACTTATCGGAATCACCTCAAATTTGTTTTGATGGGTTCCTAACGAATAGGAAAATCTTAGAAAAATATAAATATATACATAGGTTTGTTAATCGATAGTTCATATCTGTATAATTTTTCAGTTTAGTTCCTATGAAGAAAAGCATAGAAGATAAAGATTTTAAAGTCGTGCTATGTCATACTTATTGAATATGACATTGACACATAGTTCATATCGAAAATAGAGTTTAATCCGAATACTTACCTTGCACTCGAATTGGTGTTGAGATGAACATCTCTTCTTCTTCTTCTTCCTTGATCTTCTGAAGTTCCTTCAAGCTCCTAAAGCTCCAGCAGTCCTTATCTCCTCTCTTAAAATTATGATCCGCACGTCCACCCTCTTGGTTTATATAGATTTTCTACTATTTTTCGATTAGTCTAGGAGTTGTTCTTAGTCTAGGATTTTGTTTTAGCTTACAACCCCTAGATTAGATTAGACTAATTCTAACCTTTAGATTAAAGTGTCCTAGTTTTAGATTAAACAATCATTAACTATATCTTACTTTAATCCTAATTAGATTTAAACTCTTTCCTTTTAAATTCTAAGCTTCTAGATGAATCTCAGTGTTCCT
>JAUPMG010000013.1:7042137-7061887 GCA_031762675.1 Pachysandra terminalis | reverse complement strand
AAGAAGAAGAGAATGCAGAAGAAGATGGTCGAGGCGGGTATATTAAATTTCAAAAATTAAAAATAAAATAAAATAAATAACCGTTAGTTTAACGTTTTAGCGTTTGCAGTTAAATTCACGTGGCAGCAATCCAACGATGCTGTATGGATTGCTGCAAGTCTTAAGCTGTAGAGGATGCGGAGCCTTTTTTGGCTCCAAGTTTATAAGGTGGACAAAATTTTTAGGTTTTGGGAAAGAGTACCAAAAGAGCCTTGAAGTTATTCCAATTTCTCATAAACTCCCTTGAAAAGTGGAAATTCACTCTTTTTCCTTCAAAAACTTTTATAATTACAAATTCTGCTTGTCTAAATAGCCTCTTTAGATCTGTATAAAGAGTCTGGGTTGCTTGGTGAAACCAGTGATTTAAGCCGGACTGGACCGAACTGGGTGGATGGTTTAGTTCCAACCTCAGTCTGAATCTGTCTGACATGGTTATTAACTCGTATGAACTGAAAAAAAAAAAAAAAAACGGTACAAACCAGTTTTTTCTAATTTCAAATTAATTAATTAATTTTGTGATCTTTCTCATTGTCTTGGTTTGAGCTGCCACTTGAACCGGATTGAATGGGACCGACATTCTCATTGGTTCAATCCATTGTCCATTTCCTTGGAACATTAGACGAAACGCTGCTTCCACCAAAAAAAATAAAAAGACGAAACGCTGCTGCATCAAAAAGCCTGATAAGACATTAGTAATATTAAGGCTGCGTTTGCACAGTTTATATAAATGCCTATTTTAGCTTATAACTTGTTAAAGCACTTTTAAAATTGAAAGTGGGTTTGGTAACACCTAATGGGTAAGTGCTTACCCATAAGCAGTAGAAGAAGGCTACCTATAAAGAGAAGCTCTTTATCACTTATGCAGGAAGCTATTTTTGAACTTTAGTAATATTTTCATAATACTTATTTCACCCCTAAACTTTTATAAGTACTTAACTAAAATGTTATTTCTAAATTTAGTAATATTTTCATAATACCTATTTTAACCCTAAACTTTCATAAGCACTTAAATAAATGCATTTGCAAACGCTATTTTGTTCAAGTAAGCAGTTTATTGTTGATGCGGATAAATGCTCCCATTGAGCCACTTACCCAACCAGTGCTTATCCAAAAGCACAAGACCGACCAAACGCAGCCTAAGTTTCACATCAAATTTGCTTCTAAATTAACCAAAACTATAAATTACAAAGACAACATTCAAGGGGATTTTCTGCCATTAGAGTGCTCTTTAACAAGAACTATGAGATGACAAAAGATGGCACAATGATAACAGATGACACTATTGTGCCATCTTCTTATCAGACTCACAAAACTTCTCAGAAGCCAGAAATTTTTTATAAAACAAGAGGTGATCCTAAGAACAACTTCGGCGACTAGTCTACATTTTTGTATTCTATTCTTGAGATTCATGTGTGAGACGAAGAACACGCTTCAAGCTTAGGGAGATGAGTTCGCCAAGCGTCTGCAATCTCATTTGCCAGCTGTGCCTGTCCCTTTGCGAATTCATGGAAAGCAAGACCCATGTCTAATGTTTTCTGTTCTTGGAAACGAACAATCTCTTCATTCATTAGCCGCACGATCGTTTCAAATCTTCTAGTCGCTTCCTCACTCTCTGCTTTCAACTGCATCACAAAACAAAAAATAATCTGCATTAGAGATTACCAACCAATACCGTAATTGCGCATATGAAATAACTAACCTCCTTGTATTCAATCTCCGCTTCCCCCACCCTATCGGATCTTATTAAAATAAGTTTATCACTGCAAGCAAGTAAATCAATTTAAATTTCTACATACAAATTACAAGGCAAAGATTTTCAAGAAGCAAGATTCTCCATCTATTAGGAGCAAAACCTAAAACTACTCCAGAAGAAAAGTGTGGTTTTTTAACGACATAATAAACAACCGCGAAAATTGTCTAGCAAAGGAACAATGTATGGTGCTCCTTAAATGTGGTTAGTTAAAGAAACAAAATACAAATAGTCCTTCAATGAGATCGTGAATTATAATTATATGAGAAAATAGCAGTGACCAAAACAAGCTTCTAATTGCACATCAATGACGTGGTTCAAGAAGACACACTACAAAAAGACCATATGAATAGAAAATGTATATCCAAAATCATACAGATTTATCTCCTTCAGCTTCACTGTTTCAGCCAGTTCACATTGTTGCTTGAAGGCATTAGCTCTCTCTACCATCGTAGCCTGCATATAAAAATAGAAGCAAAAGTATTAACCAAAAGAAGATTCAAGGAAACAAATTCTCAAGCAACCCAATCCTCATCATAAACCAACCTTTATCGTTTTTAATAATTCAATTCAATTTCATTGTTTTGTAAACTGGTGATCCACAAGTAAATCTGGTTTACAAATGGTGACATTCCAATTTGGTGAATTGTCTAGTGCTATAACATTGACGAAATACAAACCAAAGATACCTTTATAGACTGCACTGCGCGAACATAATCTTTCAAAGGTTCTTCAAAATTCATCAAGAGATTGTGGGACTGCACCATCAGACAAGAACAGTGGCGTCATAAATGAACTCCAACATCCTAGAAATTCAAATGAGTAAGGTGAACAAAGCTAAACACCCGGTGTCAAGGATCCAAGTAAGACCAACCTCCTTTTGTAGCTTAATTGATAATGTCTCGGATTTTGCTCCAATATCAGAAAATGCCTTCCCAAGAGATTTTCCTTCACAGGCACCCAGGAGTTTGACTGCCTTCCCAAAGTCAGACAGAGACTGCCCCAACTCTGTGACAACAAAAAATATGATATATTGTATATTTAGATTCACTTATATATCAGGCCTAAGGGAAAACCTGCAACAAAAGAAAGACTATAAAATATCTAAACAAAGAGTTTCCAAAGTTCTTATCACCTCTGTGCCTCTTTACCAGACGAAATGCATGCTTCTGTGCCTCAGCTAAGTGGTCTTCAAGTTCAAAAATGTAATGTTTTAGTTTCTCGTATTCAGGATTTGATTCTTCCACTGGCTTTTCCTTTCCAAGAACAACATCACTTACCTTAGATTGTACATCCTGCCAAAAGACGGAACCAAAATCAATTCTGGGTCATTAGCCATGAATGGATGGTTATTATTGTCAGAGCATCTCTTCTGATCCAATTGGCAGAATGCTTATGATTCAGGCAGCAGCAGGAGCGTTTTGTGGAGGAAATGAAAAGTTTCTTCTCATTCCTTTGATAGGCCTATATATAGAGGGATTCTAGAAGTGATCCAGTGGGTATCCAGAAATCGGTCCACGTCCAGAATCAATGGATCATTCAAGCCAAGATGGAATGGAAGGGACCATTCTTCCTTCAAGACACATCATTCTACAAATAACAGTCAGGAGAGCTCTATGGTTCTTAAAATACCAAAAATGCTGATGAACAAGAATATATGATATTTTTATCCTACAAGAAACCTCTAGCATTGGACCCAAACATTATTGCCAAATTAAAGCCACCGTAACATAGCCCATGTGTGGAATAGGTAAGGAAGAACATCTTTTCCAGCCTTTCAGTCTGGACCTCAAGAATACATCCCTGGTTTTTCCCATATTCGGGAAAGCAGAATAATTAGTCAAAAAGTAATTTCCAAGTAATCTTTGTCTCACAGGGTCTCCATACATCCTGTGCAATGGTACTTCTAATTGCTCCATTCTGGTGAAATTATCCATTATAACAAATTTATGCCAATGATCAGAGAATATGCAAATCCATCTTTTGAAGACTTTGAAACAGTTTACCTTGAATATTTGCATCAGATCAGTTGGTTTTTTCTTAAAAATTCCAGTCTCTTGAGATCTGAATCTCTCCATTACCTGCATAAAAAGTAATATAACAGCGTCCTCTCAGCATTCCCTACATATGGTTTCCATCAAGGATTACTAAGATCTATACACATTCTTAGATGTGACAATGAGGATGACATGTCCTTAAGAAGGTGTACATAGCAATATTTTTTAGAGCCTGGACCTGTATTGACCTGTTCAGAGGCCAGATCCAGTTCAATCCAGTCTGACCGGCAAGTCAGTCTGGGACACAGAAAATCATGTCATATTCATATTAAAAAAAAAATAGGAAAAAGGTATAATGATATTAAATCAAAGGAGTATTTTGTACTCTCTCATACAGTTTAACAAATTTGAAAAAGGTAAAATGATATTAACTCACACATATGGTTTGCAACGGCTCACATTGACTGGAATTGATTCGCCCTGATAAGCAGAGGTCACTTCTATGCGGCTTCTGCTTATCTTGGAAGCCAAACATTTCACCTTAAGAAATTTTGTTCGAACGAAAAGAATGTTCATATTTGCAACAAAACACCCATTTCTTCCTTCCTTCTCACTCCCCCTTACATGCGATACTGGTTTAGCTTCCTTCACTTCTAGTCAGATTCAGATCCCAAGCAAATTGTCTTTTTGCCCTTTGGAATGCGGTATTATTAAAGTAAAATTGTATTAGTTGAGCATCTTATCAGAAGGGGATGGACTATTCCAAATAGATAAATGTCGTGTGTATCCTAGACAATATCTTTTCACTATGTTGCATTGGTATGAGCACGAGTGTGAGAATCAGGAATACAGAGTGCCAGATTTGGCATAGTCGAGAAATTAGGTTTGTGGAGTTGATAGGATATAGCTCATAGGATTTGTTGGATTAAACAATATTATAACGATTTGTTGGATTAAACAATATTATAACGATTTGTTGGTATAAATAACATTATAACATATCAATTGTGTCATATATGTATAATTAAAGGTTTATTGAGCATAGTAATTTATGTTATCCACTTTGAAACATTTTATAGAAAAACAGTTCATATTCTTCGTTAGATGTTTATTTGTGATGTGATTGTAAAGAAAGAAAAATTCACAAATGTCATACCAGCATCTGTCCAGTGTTGGAGTCAGACATGTGTTGAATAAGGGTATGTCACTCATTTAGAAGTGACCATGCAATACTATTTATTCATTGTAAGTTCTCTAGACGGTTGAAATACTTCCTCACAGACCGCCTTCAGCTTAGTTATGTATTGAATATGGGCCCTGACAGTCTCTTTGGTTATATGGAAGGTGAGAAACACAAGGATTTTTAAGGGTTCTGAATCGACGTAAAAATAAGGTCAATGTCTTAATGGAGACCAAATCAACATTAGGTTTCTGGCTCTCAGGTTTACCAGAATGCTGGGAGATGAAGACAAACAACTGTCTAGTCTAGCTGAGGAGCACCTTCTTTGGCAAGATGACTCGTCAGGCCTTTTCACGAGTCAAGTGACTCTTGTAAAGCTATTATTTGTTTCTTACGATGTAAATTAATTTCCTTGGTAGTAGGAGTCTCTTCCCTGTTCTCTCATTATTGACAATATACTCTCCTTTCACTAATGATTATATTAAACCAGGGGCATGAAAAAATTGTAACCAAAGTGAACCTGTGCCCAGTAGGGCTATTCCCTTAAATAGCGAAAGTAAGAGAAAAAGAAGAGGACGAGGAGAAAATATACTATATATGTATATGTGCATATCAAGTATTGATACGTGTCAGCCAAGACAATAAATAATCACAATGCATTATTGAAGCAATTTTTTTGTTAGCTGATACCAACGGCTTAGATTTTGGATTGGCCTCCGCTGAAACAGAAACGTAACAGCTGATAGATTTCAATTTTAGCTGAAACTTAAAGCCATGGCATTTAGATTCATTTAGGATCCTTTTCGGTTCAACTGCCCAGGTTTTTTTGGGTGCAGGTATGGTGTTCCAAAATGGATCAACATGCAGCATTGGGTTGCAGTGACAAATGTTGGCTCACATCATCTGGAGCATAGTTCAAAACACCTTGATATATCCCCTTGCCCAAACATCGATATAAATCAAAGGGTAAAATCTGATTTTAAAAAATACCCTTCAATATATTATTAAATGTTGCGCTATATGAGATATATCACAGTATATCCCCTGTTATACCGTTTTCTATTTAATGTAAAGAGATATATCGAACAAAATAAGGGAGATTTCCCCAATTTCAACTGAGAAACAAACTCTTAGAACTCTTCCAACTATCAATTTTTATTTTTATTTTTTTAGATATCTTCCTAATCCTAATCCAATTTTAAGAACTCAATTTGTAATCTTCCAATTTTTTCAAAGATTTTGGATTTGAAAACTCTAAAATGGGTGAAGGTAATTGTAGGGTTAATCCAAGTTTTCTTGTTTGTTTAGCACGAAAAGAAGATGGAATGCAAGACGAATTACTTATATGATGGAAGGACAGGCATCTCATCGAGGATTTGATTGCTTTTAGGACTTAAAAATCCAAAAACTTGGGAAAACCAATTTCTTTTGGTTTTCAACCTAAATATGTAACCTCAAGTCATGGATTAATTATGCGCTAGATGAAAGGCTAATATATGTGTTGGTGGAAAAATTATTGTTAATTAAAAATATGTATTTCAATATTTTTGTAGTTATATGTATATGTGCGCGCGCGCGCGTGTGTGTATAGATAGATATGCATGTCAAGAAAACAAAAAGTTAGGGATTTAATTTGATTAAATTTTTAGTGCTTATGCCATGAAATGATGACCTATTTGGTTACTTGTACCACAATGAGAATGGTATAGTATTTATTTAAATAGTTTCTTTAAATATTTAAAATTATATTATATATATTCATATCAAATATATATATACATACATAGATATATATATATATATATATATATATATATATATATATGTATATTAAATATGAAAATACAAACTATAAATCTGTAATGAAAAATTAGCAAAAAATATTAGGGCATATTGTGTATTTGTAGTTGAAACATATTTTATTAATAAAAATATTGTTAAAACAAATCGATAAAAATAAGAAATGGATCTCAATAATGTCTTTTCTATTCTATACTTAATCGAGCAGTGCTTGTTTGTTACCATATTTGTCACTATACTGGGTCTAGGATGGAAGGCTAGAGGCAGACTAATATTAATTAGTAGTATGGTTAATTGAAACTTAGGAGTCATACGAGAACAATATACAATGTTTGTTGGAATTATACTCAGGGATGTGGGATAACTAGACTAAAGTAGCATTTAGCAAGGGATTACCCTAATGCTGTAATCGTGGCGTATGCCTTGTACAAGTTAGAATCATAACGTAATTAGACCGTAATTATAAGTTACATGGTTAGATACATTTCTTTTTTATGTATTTGTGACTTGTAATGTATAATATATCAGCTATTAATTATAAAACCTTCGATGTGTATAATATGAAGCTTACAAGGATAACACGTGCATGACAGCATGTTCTTGTACTTGTATTCCTTACTTATCCAACATTATTATTATTAATATTATTATTTAATATTATGACTATTTGGGATTAAAAAAAAAATCTAATTAGCATCTGACATAGTTTTGTTAAAAATTTCCACCTTTTTCCCAATGTTTCCTTCATTTTTCTAACTTTTTGGCGATAACAATATTTCGTTATTTTAAGAGAGTGATACATCTTGAGACATCAATATTTAAAACTTGATCTGGAATGCATATTTGTACTCCAGCTGAGAAATTACATCCCAAAATTGTGTTAGAAAGTGAAGCAAAGTAGCACCAGCATATGGAGCTCAAGGAAGCCTACTTAACATCTTGTTGCGAAATTATTGGACTTAATGAAGAAAATGAGGTTTTCTCCTCAAGATAACAATTATAAATTTATGCAAGGAGTTCATGTTACTATTAGAATATGCATTTTCCACGCACATGTTTTCGAAAAGCATTTTCTTCAAGATTAAGGCAATCAATATCTTCTCTCTCCCAATAAGTTTACTGGACACTAGTTACTTTAGACACATCAATATCATGCTTAGGTACCATCAGAGCCATACAACATATAGGAAAATTTTTGTTTGAACAAAAAGTAAAGTTCCCTACGTGACATGGGATTTTCTGTGACAAGGAGGGTGCATGTGCACACGTCATTTGTGTTTAAACAAAAACATATAGTTTCCTGTGATACACACAAGCAGACGCACACGCACACACGCAATCACACGCATATTAGGCGTTTCTGTTCTAGACATAGGGGGAATTACTTTTTGCCATGTCGTGAACATATTATGGTCTTCAACTTGATATGTTGTGCCTAAACAGGCTATATATATGCAGATAAGAGGTGATTATAGGTAATCTTAGAAGATACCAGGGGTAATTCTTTGCTTTGATCTTACTAAATAACTTTTTTCCTTTACTTTTATATATGTGTGTGTGTGTGTGTGTGTGTGTGTGTGTGTGTGTGCGTGTGTGTGTGTATGTGTGTCTGTGTGAAGCAAATACTGCTGCCTATTGAAGCAACTTCCAATGCCAAGATGATATGATAAGGTTTCTGTATTTTTTTCTTATATTTTCCAAAATGGTGGAAATTCTACTTAAGTTGTCCAGTTTAGACACTTCACCTCTTCATCTGCCTGCAAGAAGGTCTTCAGATCCTCACTTTGTTGGAGATCAGAATGTGATGCTATTCGATTCACAAATATATCCAGTGCTTGACGTCTCATCTCAATGAATTCCGCACTAAATCGGAACTTCTCTGCTCAAAAGAGAAATTAAACTAAGTCCAAAGATAAGAATGGGATTAGGATAATGCTAAAATGCTTGAAACACAAACGTTCTAAATAATAAATTCCATAAGCATTTATATCCAAACACTCGAAATAAATTCTATTGCCACATACATCCACCAAGGGTTTGAACTAAGATTGAAATAAAACAATCTCATAAAAGAGAAGGGAGGGAGAGGGAGAAATATGACAGATTGAAGCAACCTAAGCTTAACCCTACTCTTAACTAGTTACCTAACCAAGACGGGTTTGGCTACCAGAAAATAATCGCAGGCTCGCTTACAAAATGAGAAATTCATTACCAATCCATTTTGATCTGGTGAAAATAAATTGAACTCTAACTAAACCTAGCTAAGTTTTTATAAACAGTGGCATAAAGCAGAAAATAAATATATTCTTAATGCATGCAGTTAAAATAAACATTCAACCAAAACTACCAAGAACCTCAAATTCAAGCTTAGCAAATCTATATAAGGAGCAGAACTAGGGATCCATATAAAAACTTGTCTCAGATCTTCAAATAAACGCCTAGATTGAAGCCTCTTCAATAAATCCAGAACTAGAATTTGAGATCTTAAATTTGATTCACATACATCCAATTAAAGTGAATGAACCCAATATGAATTGACACGTAGCATAATTTTGAAATTCTTAGGAACTGGAGTTAATTCCACTTCCACTGGCACCAAACCAAAGTCACCCTGATTTAAATAATCTTGATGAAATGTGACATAAAAAGGAAAAAGAAAGAAGGAAAAGAAAATAATAGAAAAGAACAGAAAGAAAGAATAAATCAAGAATGAAAGAAATGAAACTTTGGTGGAAATTATAGAAGCACTTTGACCAAAAGCTTCCCATCCAATATCTCCTCATAGAAACTCGATCAAATTGATTCCAATTGATTGTTATGTTGCTTTTTTATTCAGAGCATCACTCTTGTTTGAATCAAGAAGAGGGGGGAGGGGGAGGGGACTACATTTTATCCTTTAATCAACAAATTTAATTATAGAGCATGTTGAAAGTTTACATTTACAATGCTTCCTAAATCCCTAATTTTGTTCTTTATTTCCATATTTTTCAGCATTCAGAGATGAAAATTTGTTGTAAACAGATTAACCAGTTCAAGTAAGATAAGATTTCTGGAAAATTTAGAGAGAATCTAGTTACTCCGAAAGTTTCTCCAAAGATTTTTAGGTTGAATAAATTAAAGATACAGTATTACCCAATTTATAACTTGTTTAATCTTCGTTTTCCCTTGGAAGTTGTATGTTATACTAAAAAAGCTTAAAATTGAAGAAAAAGATATTTACCTATATTGCATATAGCACAATTTTTTGCTATTAAAGACCATCCTATTTAAAACATGGTTGGTTTAGTTTTCTTTTTTTTAGAAAAAAAAGAGTCCTAGTTCTCTGGTGCAACACCTCAGAGAAAGAAACCTGTTGCTACATTTTGCTCAAACATGGAAGCTTATTTGGGGGATCGGGGACCCCACTTCTCCACATGTACATTTGGTCAACCCTAGGTCACATACCAAGTTTCAATCTCAAAGACATTTGACACGCGTCATAAGGAACTCACCTAAAACTAACATCTTTCTTTGTGTAAAACTTAATAAACACTAAAAAAATTGGACGGGGTGTGACAAAACCTAATACATATGTACTATTGGGGCTTATATAGATCAAAATATTGTACAGATGGATAATCAAGAGGATCCCCTGACAAATGCAGGATCTGGATTAGCCAAATCATTCTTCCATGCAAAAATGGCCCTGTCACAACAGCCAATGAAAGCTGTTGTGATAGCAGAATACCATTTGCCTAAAACAATTACCTCATTTCCCAATATTTCCTTAATTTCCTTAAATGCTTATTAACATCTTAATGTTTAAAATAACTTTCCTAAGCTTCTGTAAACTTACATAAGTTCGTCCCACTCCAAAATGAGCTGAAATCTTGAAGTCAATAAAACCTTGTGCATTACATATATTATTATTATCTTTTCTTCTTTTGAATGAATAATGAAGAAATATATTAAGATGGAAGGAAAATATGACGAAGAAAATAATAAGAGAAAATTTTAAATAGATGAGAAAGATATATGCATATGAGTCTCAAATGAGCATCCATATCTTGCCTTTCTTCAAATGATGAGAGCTTTTGATGTTGAAGAAATGAAAAAGATGAAAAATAAGAAAAAGAAAAGCTGTCAACAAATGGTATAGAAGTAAAAGATGAAAAGGATGATCAGGGTTTGTCATCCCTCTTTTTTTTTGTTTTTTTTTTGAAAAAGGATTTTTTTTTAATCATATAATACAACAAAGTTAAATGGAAGTATCATTGTAAATTATTATGACAATAAAAAGTAGCGACCGCCAAGGTTTTAAATTTTGCCAAAATGGCCCCCAGCAAAACAAAATGTAGGGTGAATTCGCTGAATTCCCACTTTTCTCCCATTTTGTCGAAATTTCGGTGAAATATAGCAAAATATTTCTCCAATCTGGCGAAATGTCTGGCAATATCGCAATTTAAAACCTTGGCGACCACTAGGGTACATTTAGAGATTTCTGTTGTTAATAAAAATTTAAAACTTATATTTGGGTCAAATATAATTCATTCACAGATAAATCAGAAATATGTGAAATGGCCAGAATTTTTATGTTATTAAGGATTGTTCAATCTACAACCTGATTTAGTTTGTTTAGAAAAAATTGCTTCATGTTTAAAAGCTTAAAAGTGTGTATTACTATTGATAAATTTGTGTTTTAACTTTCGAAAAGCCATGTATATGGATCCAGTTAGTTAATTTCAATTTTAAAAATGTTTTTCCATTAGAAAGTTAATAAAATAAATAATTCACTGTAATTTTAATTTTAAATTAATACAAACTATCAGACCACATAAGACAATGTCAACATCAATGAGAAAATGCGTGTTTGATGTAGTCTAGGTATAATTTTCTTAATTGAAGTAATGTTATGTGCAATTATTTACGGAAAGCTATCAAAATAAACAATACACTGTAAGTTTCATTTTAAATTAATACAAACTTCTCAAAAATCAAACCACATAAGACGATGTCAACATCAATAAGGAAATGTATGTTTGATGTAGTCTAGGTATAATTTCTTAATTGAAGAAATGTTATGTGCAATTAACTTTGATTCCTGAACATGTATCACTTCTTTTTAATTGATTTTATTAAATGGTTCTTTTTTTTTTTTTTGGTCGATAACTGTTTTGAATCATAAAATATTGATGCTTATTTTGTTATATTTGATAAGTTTATCACAGAATTCCATTGCTCACTTGAACTTCTATAAACTTCGGTAATTTTGCATAATTTCTATGAACTTCCATTAACCGGTTCCACTGCTTGAAGGACATCTCAAACACGGATTCTAAAACAATGGCTAGAACAAAATTTTTGGTGGCCAGAATATTGGAGACCCATTCACAAAAAAAATCACACTTTTGGATCAAAATTCAAGATTAATGTAGGAATTCTCTAGGCCATGTTTCTATGGGTAACACCTCCTGTCCACATATGATAGCAACGTGAGGCAATATCCAAGTTTCGTTGGTATCAAGAAAGTAATTTATTGCAGTTGCAAATACAAATATACAACCTAGTTTGCCTCCTTCCAGCAATAGCCAGTTATGAGATAATTATTGCTATGTTTCAATAAAGCTTCAAGTAGCTTGTCAAGGCAACCGAAATTCATTGTATGAGAAATCTAGAACAAAAGAAACTATAGGGGATTTAAAAGAAACAAACATCATCATAATGTTTTTATCTTCGATGTGCAGGAACGCAGGCATTTGTGACTTTACGAATATCAGTTGGTTGACCTCTCCTTGACCAGTATAAAGTTGGAGAGATTTCTTGTTTCAGGTACGTGGTAGAATCCCTTCAATTCAACCGCGCACAGATGCGGGGGGAGGGAGGTATGGGTATAGAGGAGTGATTTTATTTTTGATAGGTAAAAAAGATTCCAGCAAGCCTCATATATGCAAAAGGTATATAGCAATTAAGCCACTATCTAGAGGGCTACACAAGAAAATACTATATATCACCATCTATGAACTGAACAAAAGAAGAAAAGGTACAGCTATAGAACTCTCTACTAACGAAGATCCAATGAAACAAAGCTGAAAGGCGACATCACTACACACCTCTAAACTTCATTCTACATCTTCAATGTACGAAGGTGCACTCCCATCAAACAACCTGACTAACCACAAAGCTAATCGAACACCACTAAGAGGAAGCCTCTTCTTCTTAGACCGCGACCAAGGAGTCATACAGATTACCAACTGACTCACAATGTGTGAAGAAAGAAAAGTCATTACTGACCCCAAGAAACTCCAGTAGCCAGAAGGTAAAGGTGCGATGCAATAATATGGAGTTTCAGGGAAGCCTACCTTTGTTGTCTGCAAGAAACACAAGGAACTCAGAGAGAAGACAAAGCATTGGAGTAAGGAACAGTTTGGGAAAGTAGATGTGAGGAAGAAAGATGTTCTTAGTTTGATCTACAAAATGATGACAAGGAAGAAGTGGGAGAATAGATGTGCGCAAGAAAACACAAGGAACACAATAAGCATGTTTATCTCTATAAACATAGGCTTTTGTGATGCTCTAGGCATCTCAAACATTAAGGTGAGTCAAAGGCTCTCATAAGCCTTCTAGACCAAGCAAAAGCCCTCCCTAGATGTTGTGGTTATAGAAGAAATCAGGAGATTATTAAATCATAGAACCATAGTTCCGATCATACATTCTTGAAGAACGGTCAAGTTGCAGATTGTTTAGCTAACGAGGGAGGCAACAATGAACTTCATTCAATCCTCCACAGCCTAAGAGAGCTGAAAAGGGTAGATTTTGATTTTTTTTTTCTAGACAAAGCAGGTGTTTAAAACCTTACGCTATCAGTATTTTTTTCTCTCTTTCAGCCACTTAGACCTTGAAAAATAAATTTGGCTTCATTTTATGTTTCACTCTTGCATCTACTGGTAGGCCCTCGCCAAAACTCAACCTATACCGAGTGGTTCTCAATTTTATTACCTTTACAAGACTGAGATGGACATGCACAACAAGTGAAAGCAAATCAAAGAGGTTAATTGTGAATTTGCAGTAGAAAATAAGGAACCAGTTCTAAAGATTATTCTTATTAGGTTTAAAAGAAAAAAAAAAAAAAACAGAGGTAATTTGATTGAAATGGAAAAACTCGTACAAGTAAATTCCTATGCCAAGTTATATGGAATGTATACGCAGCCAAAAAATTAGAAATTTAAACATCTGTATATGTCAGAGATGTTTCGGACACAAATCCACCTCTGTTCTAATGATTATGTCTGCCCAAAATATGACTGGTGTATACTGTCACATTTTGACAGGGATACAAGGTGTTGATCATGGGAACTCCCCAAAATCTGGATGCATGCACAGAGACTTAAAAGTATGGTATAAATACCATTCTGCACATTTTGGAAAATTAGAAATGTACTCATCTGTATATGTCAAAGATGTTTTGAACATGTATTGAAGGCCAACATGCAGTAGGGGGGTGGGGGGCTATGGGTATAGGCGAGCAATTTTATTTTTATGTTATTTTATTTTTGATAGGTAAAAAAGATTACAGCAAGCCTCATGTATGCAAAAGGTATATAGCAATTAAAGCCACTATCGAGAGGGCTACACAAGAAAAGACTATACATCACCATCTATGGACTGAATAAAGAAGAAAAAAGGTACAGCTATAGAACTCCCTACTAACGAAGACCCAATGAAACAAAGCGGAAAGGCTGCATCATTACACCTCTAAACTTCATTCTACATCCTCAATGTACAAATGTGCACTCCAACCAAACAGCCTGACTAACCACAAAGCTAATCGAACACCACTAAGAGAAAGCCTCTTGGTCTTACACCGCGACCAAGGAGTCATACAGATTACCAACTGCTTCCAACGTGTGAAGAAAGAAATGCCATTACTAACCCCAAGAAACTCCAGTAGCCGGATGGTAAAGGTGTGATGGAATAATATGGAGTCCTAGGGGAAGCCTACCATTGTTGTCTGTGAGAAACACAAGGAACTCAGAGAGAAAACAAAGCATTAGACTAAGGAACAGTTTGGGAAAGTAGATGTGAGGAAGAAAGATGTTCTTATTTTGATCTCCCAAAATGATGACAAGGAAGAAGTGAGAGAATAAATGTGAGCAAGAAAACACAAGGAACACAATAAGCATATTTAACTCAAAAAAACATAGGCTTTTGTGATGCTCTAGGCATCGCAAGCATTAAGGTGAGAGCAAGCAAGTCAAAGGCTCTCATAAGCCTTCTAGACCAAGAAAAATCCCTCCCTAGATGCTGTGGTTATAGAAGAAATCAGGAGATTACTAAATCACATAACCATAGTTCCGAACCCCACATTCATGGAGAACGGTCAAGTTGTAGATTGTTTAGCTAACAAGGGAGGCAACAATGAACTTAATTCAATCCTTCACAGCCTAAGAGAACTGAATAATAAAAGTAGATTCTGATTTTTTTCTAGACAAAGCAGGTGTTTAAAACCTTAAGACTATCAGTATTTTAGATCTCTTTCAGCCACTTGGACCTTGAACAAATAAATTTGGCTTCATTTTATGTTTCACTCTTTCATCTACTGGTAGGCCCTCGCCTAAACTCAACCTACACCGAGTGGTTCTAAATTTTATTACCTTTACAAGACTGAGATGGACATGCACAACAGGGGAAAGCAAACAAATCTAAGAGGTCAATTATGAATTTGCAGTAGAACATAAGGAACCAGTACTAAAGATTATTCTTATTAATTTTATTTTATTTTTGGGTTAAAAAAAGAAGAGGTAATTTGATTCAAATGGAAAAATTTGTACAAGTAAATTTCTATACCAAGTTATATGAAGTATATACACAGCCAAAAAATAAGAATTATACACATCTGTACATGTCAGAGATGTTTTGAACACAAATACACCTCTGCTCTAATGATTATATCTGCCCAAACATATGACTGGTGAATACTGTCACATTTTGACAGGATACAAGGGGTTGATCATGGGAACCCCCCAAAATTAAAACACATGCACACAGACTTAAATATATGATATAAATGCCATTCTGCACATTTTGGAAAATCAGAAATGTACTCATCTGTTGTACATGTCAAAGATGTTTTGAACATGTATTGACGGTCAACATGCAGTCATCATGCTTACCATCTATAAGAACAAGTGTCCTACATATCAAACTCAAATTCCAAACAAAAGGAACTCAACTGGATAGGTGATAGCAAAGAGTAATAATTTTTGTTTTTCTTTGATAAATGCAAAGAGTAATAATTTTAATAAGCACATTTCAAAGCTCAGGCAAATAATAAAAGAAATGTTGGTCACCATAAGAATAAGTGTCTTGCATATCAAACCCAAGATCCAAACAAAAGGAACTCAACTGAAGAGTTGATAGCAAAGAGTAATAATCTTAATAAGAAAATTTCAAATCTCAGGAAAATTAATAGTGTCAACCAACATCAGAATCTAATTGAGCCAGGCATATAAGAGCTATTGTTGAAACAATGACCAAGATTTCCGAGCATTTTACCTTCATCATAAAATTAGAATTAAAATTGATGTAGTTGGAAAGATCATTTTGGCTTTTTACCTACAGCGCTCTTCTCTGGAAGAGGAGGAATAAAAATCCCCTTGTACTTCTCAAAAAGCCGATCACGCAACCAAACAAAATCACTATAACGCCGAATGACGATCTTCTCTGGTCCATGATATTCAGGTAAGTTTGTCTGTCAAAAAGTAGGTGCTTAAGTAATAAAAACCAACCAATATCATATGGCATAACTAAATTTGTTGTTGTTGTTTGAAAACATAAGTCAGAACCAAAACACTATGAAAGAAAAGGAAGAAAAGGACAAATACAGGCAGCAAAAAAATGCATAAAGAAATGCATCGTGCAGGCAACATCATAATGACAGAAGCTCAATCAATGCAGTTTATATTTTCAATCAATGAAGTAAAATGTTAATCTGTTGTTTAGCAATACCGTGTGCAAGAATTTCAGTCAAAAATATTTGGCTTCACATGGATGGTAGATGTCTTTCCAGTATGTAAGTTGTACATTATGCTTCAAGTTGAAAAAATAGTGAGACATAAAAATCCATAAAACCCTCAGACTTTGAAGAATATTAAAGCCGACTGTAAAATCCATAAATAGATCCCTCTACCAGACCATGCAAAAGTCATGATTTTCTTCCCATTTTTGCATGACAAAATATAATAGTTCCTAGTTTCTTCCCATCTAAAAGTATTTTTCTTATGATATATCCTATTTAAATGCTCTCTAGGGATTAGGCTTACACCTCAAGCTTTATTCAAGCAAATACCTCGCCCCATGGTGCATGCAATGCTTTAAATGCTGCCATTGTTGGAAATTTTGCCACTGATGCCCGGGAGAAATTTCAACGAAATTTCGGGAGATATTTTCGTTTTGGTGGGCTATTCCACCAGATGAAGAAAATTAGGAAAAAATTAGAAACAAAGTTGAAGGATTTTTGTGAAACTTTAGGGATGACTAAAAGATACATAAATAACTCAAACTATAACAATAAATAAATATGCATAATAATGAACACCCATTTAAGGAACTAACATATGTGTTGCTTATACAAACAATGTATAATACCATATAAAAAATATCAAAATAAATTTAAATTTCATAAGAAACAACATAAAATGTAATTTCAAAATATATGATCTAAATACAATCTCACAAATGACAAATCATATCACCGCTGTAAAGTCAACTTAAAGTTACAATCCCCAGGGTGATTGTAGTACAATATCATAACAATTACATTCACTTGACTAGTGCATTTTAATTATTTAAAAGTTATTTAATTCTTATATTTTAATAATATTTTTATTTGTAACTTTAATAAACAATTTCATTAAGTTTTAAAGTATGAAAAGCGAAAAAACATGTTCCCCAAGAGTTTGATTTTCATTCCTTTTAAATTCGATATTTTCATTTTCAATAAATGTAAATGCATCAAATAGAGGCATCAACATTCATCTTATATCTAAATAGTTGTTTTATGAAATCATCAAATGGAGCTGTAAAATTTGGATTAGAAACCTAAATCTTGCAAAAGAATTAAAAAAAAATGAAGTTATAAGAGGTATATTTGGCTTTGAAGGACCACCAATATTTTTAGGGAAAATTGGAATTTTGGCGAAATTTTCCCAAAATTTTGGTGATATTCCCTGAAGAGAGTGAAATTTCTCCGGAATTTCACTAATATCGGGAAAATCAACGAATACTTCTAGAGATGTTATCTCCAAAAGGGGAAAAGCGAAATTTCGCCGAATTAAAACCATGGGTGAATTACTTTGCATTTAAGACACTGCTTGCATCTGAAACCCTGCCCCTAGGCGCACGTTCAATTCCTAGAGGAAAATAAAAATAATAAAAAAAGGCATTCCCATGTGAATGTTACATTAGGTTTATGTATGAAAATTTAAGAACTTTACCAATGAGGATCTGTTGAGTAAACCAACTCACTAGTCACTTCACACCCACCACACTGTCATTGAACTTAATAATTAAAGCCTAAAAGAAAATTCCTTTCTCAAAATAGAAACCATTCAAAATGAGAAATAACTCTATCAAAATCCACTAAACAGACACGATTCTACTTGCTAGAATTGCTTAGATCACCAAGTTAACTCTTCAGCCATCCTCTCAGTGTTTCTTATTTGTGTTTTTTCATTCCAACATCACTTAACACTTTTGTGTCACAAACATCATATATCAAAGTTTGCAGTAGAAATTCAAAAGAGCTACTCTAGAAATTTCTACAGGTCTACTGTATCATTCAACTTCTATATTCATAACAATAACTATTCTCATTATGATCCAACGATTCTCGATTTAAAGGAAACACAAAGATTACACATAGAACCCCACATGCAATCAAGCCCTCAATTCCCCAACTAATAACCAAATCAATACAGCCAAAACAAAATACCAAACCAGATCACTTGCTTTAATTAAGAAACTTTAGTAAGGTGTCCTAATTACCAAATCGATACAGCCAAAACAAAATACCAAACCAGATCACTTGCTTTAATTAAGAAACAATAGTAAGGTGTCCTAATTCTGGAAATTAATGATCAAATCAAACAAAGAACCATCAATCAATGAACACCAACTGTGATCATTCTCAATGCATTGAACATGAACGCAGTTACTCAAGTGTTTGAATCTGAGATCCTACCGCAAAACCTTAATCCTAATCTAACAGTTTGAACAAAAAAAAAAACATAAAAAACGGAAATCAGAGAATTACCTTGGTGATGACTCGATAGGATATGTAAGCTTGTACGCCATTCCCCAATTTCACAGGATCAGTTACGGAAACTGATAAAAATGGTTGAGCAGATGGGGATCTAGGGCTTTGGGAAGATCCCGAAAGACTCCTCTGCTGCAAATTTTAAGGCAAAAAGAATAAAAAAAAAAAAAAAAAACATCGAATTCGTCTCAGTTGATGAACACTACTTGCATGCAAGTAAATCAAAACAGCAGAGATGTAGCTGATAGCAACTTCGTAAATACCGTAGAAATCATGTCCTATTGTAATTAACTGGTGGAAGAAGAAAGTCCAGAGAGCGCAGATCGAGAGCCGGGAAGCATCAACGAGGTGTATTATAAACCAAGGCGACGGAAGTGAACAGCTCGTGTGTTTAAGTTAATTTCGATCTTTTCTTCTGAAAAACAACTTGCGTGCACAATTGTTTTTAAAAGGGAGTGGACCGGGTGACCGATAGACCGGAAGTTGGGAATAAAAACCGGTTTTATTTATTTGGAGAAGACTGCTGGTCCACTTGTACTTTCAGCAATCCATTTTATATATTAAGTTTTAGCTCTGAAAAACATTTGCCACATGATAAAAAAAAAATTTCTATGTTATGTATTTCTTCTCCATAATTTAAAATATTAAAAAATTTAATAGTTACCATTACACATGACAAAATCTGTTACGTG
>JAUPMG010000013.1:6994107-7016489 GCA_031762675.1 Pachysandra terminalis | reverse complement strand
CCGGTTCAAGGAACTGTCCCGATGCCTGCGCATTTTCTCCATTGATTTTAAACCATTTTTATTTACTTTTATTTATCGCTTAATTATTCTCTTTTAATTACCAATAATTTTTCACTACTATAATTTTTCTTAACACGCTTTCGTCTTGAATTCCTTGCTCTCTGTGGTTCGACCTCAGACTCACCGAGTATTATATTTCTTCGAACTCTTGCACTTGGGAGTGAGCAATCATCTTCCATGTTTGGGAGAGAGCTTTTAAACATAACCTTGAGATTTTGCTTGTGTGGAGAAGGAGACCTTGGAGCTTGAAGCTTGGATTTGCATCATCTTCCATATTCTCAAGGTAAGTAATCAAGTTTAATATGATCTTTGATTGATTTAGTTGCTCAAAGATATCTTTCTTTGATTAAGTGATTAGAAGTTGGTTCCTCCTTGAATTTAGAACTTGATGTTACTAAATTTGCTTTAATGATGTTTATAGTATGAGAATGGTTGATTCTTATGAGAATTATGTATTAAGCATATTGATTTACTGTGTTTTTAGTTTTTAGTATTTTAAGTGATTGAAAACCATAAAAAATAACAAGACCCGAGGTTCGGTGACCTTCTCGGTGCGCTGAACTATTCCCAGAACAACTTAGAAGCTTCTTGTGACTTTCTCGGTTCACCGAGAAGTATACCTAGCTCATAATGTTTTTATTTTGGTATTGTTGGATTCCTCTATTCATTAGGAATCCATCAAAATAAATTTGAGGCAAATCCGACTTGTACATACTGAGTTATGGCCTTTTTAGTGTAAGGGTGTCAACCAAGAAATTCTGCTCGGTGCACCGAGGAGTCCGCCGAGAGGTGCACCGAGACTTTTCTGAGAATTTTACTCCTTGAAATTCTCACTGAGGAATTTTCCGAGACCTTTTTGCTGCGCCGAGGGTGATTTCAGTGCGCCGAAAGGTACGTCGAGCCACCCAGAATTATCCTTTTTGACTGAAAATTCTCACACAAGCATGTATTGACTAAATTAGATTGATTATGGTGCTAGTTTCATTGCATTATCATTATTTGTGGTAGTTACTTTGTTTGGACCTGTGTATGAGTAAAAGGTATCTTAGAACTAATCTCTTATCTCATCCATGCGCTATTGACCTGACTTTGCATTACAAACTATATTTGACTCTATGTGATCAAATGTGATGTTTGTTCTGTTGAACTGTAGATATAACATATAGTTACTTCCTTATTGATGATTGTTCTGTTAAATTCTAGGTATTTCATATGGTTGAATTCCTATTGAATTATAAGCCATACACATATTGATTTATGAATTTGTGGGTGAGTACTTGAATGTTCCTGTCCTAGACTCTAATATTGATGGACTTGATTACGATGAGTTGCATGTGGAACTTCCAGCAGCTATGGCTTAGTCTATTATCCCATATGATACTTTTGGGATTAGACTCACTTGTGATAGATTGACTTATTGAACCATTTGTTCTTTGAGAGGGCTATATTGTTTCCGCCCAAGCTGCAAGAGAGCTCTTTTTGTTGGTATTCCTCCTAGACTTGTGGTAAGATGATTCCCATGGTTTATCACTTCTGTGCGTCATGGTGTTTGATTTGCATTTCACATTGTACATAAACTTGATTGTTTAGTTAATGTGCACCGTCTCACATGCACTGCATTGGCTCTCGACCATGGATTTGGTCTATAAGTAATACCCTGTTTCCTGAGTCCATATTTTTGGAACTCAAGATTATTACATGAGAATATTATGATCTGGAACTCATAATAAGTGAGGAGACTTATATTTATGTGGGTTGAGGGATTGATCATCCCAATAGACCAATTGTTGTTATCTCCCATGGTGAGGGATTCATCCTAGGTGATGATCCAAGAGATGTGTGGAAAGATGATAGGTGAGGGCACTTCATGTTGGTAAGATCCAATATCAGAATCATATGTGTGAACTTTGATAGTTGATCGATAATGTGTGGTTCTTTGAGGAAAGTCACATTGGTGATGCCTTGGGTTTTATCCCTTTGATCGAAAATAAGGTGAGTCGATTGTGTCCCATAGGTTGAAACCCCTTGAAACTATGTTGCGCACATAGAATAATCTGTTATTTCTGCCATATAGTAGGGGATGAATTCACATTGGTGGGACATCCTTGGGTATCATGATTAAGATCATATGAGGAACCAACATTTAACGATTACTAGACAGAAATGATCTTATCTTTAGTTATGACCCTATATAGGGAGGGATGGTCCGTTATGACATCTTGCCCTAAAGATGGATCGGGTCTATGTGGAATCCATACAGACTCTATTTCATATTAGACTGCTTGTTTAGATCACATTGGTGATTTTATATGGTAAATGCACATCATGCATTAATTAAGACTCGACTTCATGCATCATTGATTTATATCATTTTATTTACATACATACTGTTGTTAGATAACATCTTAGATTCATGTCATTTCACTCATTTAATTACTATTGTTGGTATACATCCTCAATCCATGTCATTTCATTCACATACATACTGTTGTTTGATAGCATCCTTATTACATGTCATCTTATTCCTATGTTTATTATTGTTGAATATCATTGAAGAGTGGCTTTGGCCCTACTTCGATCATAGATTATATTGGGCTTGAAGTACTTATTAGCTATGTGTTGCTCATGCTTTTAAGCAACCACTTTCAAGTCTTTTAGTTGAAGTTTAATTGGAGGATGAATATCAAGACGGAGCACAAAAGAATATGAAGATATCTATTTGGTTTGATGTGATGTAATAGATAATTAATTGTTTTATTTGAGTTACCAGTTGTATGAATGTTTTATAGGGGATTTGATTAAGTATAGAACTTAGTTTTTATTATTTATTTTCCAATTGTTTAACTTTGGATTGAATGTAATATTTTCCTTACTATCACTCATTAATAATATCTTCTAGAATGACTTTGATAAATTCTGATGTTGGGTTCTTATAGACATTAATCATTTCTAAGATTTCACTCAATATTTTATTAGAACAAATAGTAGACTTTCTTCGCTATAACTTATGTGCTTATTTAGTTGATTTTCGATAATTATTAGGATTTGATTTGGAAACACTAGGCTTGTGTTAATTTCCGTTGTTTGTCTGAAGATTGATTGTAATGGATATAATTTAAGAATATTAATATTTCATAATCTATATCTTTTATAATATCCGTTTTATTTAACCATTTTTGGTTCGATATTGCTTATCCACTCCCAAGTTTTGTTTGGGGTGAGAGTTACTAATTCAAATATGGGATCTCAAATGAGGTTTCCGGTTTGGTTCGTGACAAACCCAATCTCATTCCTCCATTGCAACACGACATGTGCAGGACAAACACGACATGTGCAGAATTCAAAGGCAACGTGGATTTAAAAGGGGCTTATACGGGAACACAACCTGTGCACCTGGAGGTTAATTCAAACGCAAAGCTATCATACCAGTTGCAAAACCCAAATACGATGCTTAATTCATATGGACCAGGCACTTGGAGGTTTGGATTATAGTTATGATTTTCTGAAGCCTGAGGAGCATGAGGATTTCAATTTCAGAATTACCGAGAATGGGTTGCTTGAATTCGATACCTCTGTTAGTTTTTAAAATGGGGAGTCAGGTTGATTTTTTTCTTTCTTTATATATAATTTTCTATGAGAGTGAGATGTTGGATAATTGAGCCATTTGATACCAGTGATGGCTGATCAGTTTATTAGAAGCTAGAGTTCTATTGTTGGTTAATATTCTTTCCTGTAAAGATTGTGCTATAAGCAAACGACCGACTTTGTATGATTAGAGGAGCTTTGAAAGAAATGTGAATTTTGAAGTAAATGAATGTGTAGTTCCAAAGAGAGCTTAATGATCAGAAATTGTATCGATTGAATCTGCTATCTCTTCATTAATATTTTCTCCCTTTTGAATCAATTAAACCCATTTTCAGCCAACCCGAAATCAGAAATTGTATAATAACAAATTATAACAGGAATTTGTTCAAAAGTTGCTATAAAAAATAACAATTTGTCTTAATCTAAAGCAACTTGTCTTATTATATAACATATTCTGGGAAATAATTTTCAGCATGCATACTGAAAGAGTACTTTCCTTTCACTGGGATGCTATGAAGCGCCAATGCTCGCCATTATCTCTAGCTTTATTTTAAAAGTTATTAATAAAATATATTTTTTCTTAATTATAAGATGGGATTAAATTTTGAATTATCTTAGCCACAGTATATTAGCAAATCCCTAACAAGAGAAAAAGATAGACTTCATGTTTTTTTCTTCTATTTGTAACTAGACGAATCTGATTTTTTCTGGGGTGTGTTCTTTAATGTTATTCTCTCCTTCATGATACTAGTGATGGTTGCAGTTTATTGGAAGCTAGAGCTCTATTGTCGGTAATAATTATTTCCTGTAAATATTGGCTACAAGCAAATGACCGACTTTGTATGATTAGAGGAAGTTTGGAAGGCATGTGAATTTTGAAGTAAATGAATGTGTAGTTCCAAAGTATGCTAAATGATCAGAAATTGTATCGATTAAATCAGTAAGCTCTTCATCCATATTTTCACCCTTTTGAATCGATTAAACCCATTTTCAGCTAACCCGAAATCAGAAATTTTATAATAAAAAATTATAACAAGAATCAGAAATTGTTATAGAAAATGACAACTTGTCTTAATCTAAAGCAACTTGTTTTATTATATAACAAATTCTGGAAAGTAATTTTCACTATGCATATTGAAATAGTACTTTCCTTTCAATAGAAAGAGATAGACTTCATGTTCTTAATTATAAGATGGGATTAAATTTTGATTAGCTTAGCCACGGTATATAAGCAAATTCCTAACAAGAGAAAAAGATAGACTTCATGTTTTTTTCTTCAGTTTGTAATCAAACGAATCTGATTTTTTCTGGGATTTGTTCTGTAATGCTATTCTCTCTTTCATGATCAACATTTTTTGGGTCTTTTCAAGAAATTTTTTTATCTTTTTCTGTTCTTTTATCCATTAAAACCCTTAGCTTATCCAATTTTTATCTTCAGAAAACCCCTTTTCTCATCCCATAAGTATAAAGCCTTAGAAAATTTTTTTCACTCTATTTCTCAGAAGCCCAATTCCTTATACTCTCTCTAAATAAAACCCAGTTCGAAAATGCAAGATCAATCAATATTTCAACCGATCAAACCCCATTATTCCCGAGCAAGAACGTCTTAAATACCCTCGTTGTGATTCAACAAACATAAAATTCTGCTACTACAACAACTACAATCTCTCCCAACCTTGCCATTTCTGCAAGAACTGTAGACGATATTGGACAAAAGGGAGTGCGCTTTGAAACATCCCCAACCTAGCTTTAAAATTGAGCTAGAGAAAATGAAGAGAGTGCTAGGGCAACATGAGAGAGAAGAAGGGAGAGGGGTGAAAGGGTCAAACAAGAGAGAAGAGAGGGTTGGGGCTAAACTGTTATTCTGAGGTTTTATTTTGGTAGAAAAAAATTCAAATAAAAGTTAGGTTTTCTCTCCATTTTTCTCGGGAGCAAGATGGAGAGAAAAAAGGGGAAGAGAGGGTTGGGGCAAAATGATGGTGAGGGTGAAAGTTCTTGGGGTTAAATTGATATTTTGAAAGTTTCTCTTATGGGCATTTTGGGCAAATCATCAACTAAGCCGGAAAAAAATCACTGAATCATAATAACTTCTAAAAAGTTAGTGCAGACGATAAAATAGCTCATTCAAAACACTAAAACGTTATATGCAAATTGTGCATATAAAGGTAGAATCAACTTTGAGAACCAAAATCAAACTAAATGTGATGTAAATCAGTTTTCTTCAGTTTGAGGGTGATCCATTTGATTCATTTACTGTTAGGAATTGATGCTTCAGACCCTGAATATGGGTTACGGTTGACATCACTAGCCAATGAATGTTATTCAATTTTTTGTCTTTTTCCTGCGTTGCATGCTTTGCTGCACCGAGACTCATTCTTCTTAGTATCCCTGTAAAATATATTTAATACAAACTCGGTTCGTGTATATAGTCAATCAGATCACGACACATGTCGATCAAACCGTTTTACGCGGACTAAAAATCAATTTCGTATGAAAAGACATAAATAGCCCTGAATGTAGTGGTCCCCACCGTCCAGGGCACATGTTTTGAATAGAACGTGCATGCTGGAGTAAGCCAATTTTCATGTACTGTAAAACCAGGCTTAGTTTTCTACACCTACATGATTTCCCTACTGATGACATGAAACGAATGGGAAATCTTAACCATCAGATGAATGGATTGTTGACCAATCAATCAGGGAATTATGAATTGAGACCTTATCAAAAACAAAATTCTTTGTAACTCATCCAAGAGAAGGGAAATCATAAAATTAAGATCAAAACGATTAAAAATGCTGTCAAAATCTTGTTGATGGACAGTAAAAGTGACCCCACATAGGGATTGGACGGTCTGGATTGTCTATCAGATTAATTCCTTGGCCCTGGGTGCTGGGTCGGAAGGAAGTTTGGGTTGTCACTACAGGGAAGGTCACTGACTGATTCAAAAGGATTAAGTAGAAACGTTGCTTTCCTCCCCAAACGCGTGGAAGTTTCCACATAATCACAGAAAGCCAATCTTTCTCTTTTCACTCGGCATTGCGCTTTGCTATTTTATATACTTCGATCTACAACCAGAGAATAAGAAACTAAGAGTAAGAAATATAGAATACTAGATTGTTTTTGATTGACAAGAGAGAGTAGAGAGAGAAAGAAGCCATGGAGGATCTCCCACCAGGTTTTCGTTTCTATCCAACAGAAGAAGAGCTGATTTCATTTTATCTTCGTAACAAGCTAGAAGGGAAGAGACAAGACTTGGATCGAGTTATCCCTGCCATCGACATTTACGAGTTTGATCCATGGCATCTCCCACGTTAGAATCTCTTTCTTTACCACTTTATTTTCTTTTCCATTGTTTTGCTTAAATATAAAAAAATTTAATGGTTTAAGCTGAGTTCTGAAGCACTTCAGCATCTCTTGAATGTTACTTCAGATAGCTTAGGCTATGGAGATTTAGTATTCATCACTTTTGCTTAATCTAAACATACCTGTTAAATAAGAACAAAAAAATAAAAATAAAAGAAGGTGATCTTTTTGGTTGAACATATGATCTCTAATTGATTATTCTTGTTCAGCTATTCAGTTTTCTGTTATGTAATGTTAAGATGAAAACCTTCCTATTGTTTCTTCTTTCCTTTGTGGGTTTCAGAGTTTTCAGGAGAACTTTGTCATGGAGATCCTGAGCAATGGTTTTTCTTCACACCCAGACAAGAAAGAGAGGGTCGAGGAGGAAGACCAAATCGAACTACGACTTCGGGATACTGGAAAGCCACTGGCTCGCCGGGCTACGTTTATTCATCTAGTAACCGAGTTATTGGTGTGAAGAAAACAATGGTTTTCTACAAAGGAAAGGCTCCTGGTGGAAGGAAAACCGAATGGAAGATGAATGAGTATAGAGCCATTGAAGAAGGAGAAGCTACCTCATCTAGTAGTGCAATCATTCCGAAGGTATGAACCAAGTAGTAAAAGGGATTTCAAAATAGGCATATTGATGTGATTCACACATCAAAGTAGTAAAAGCCATTTATCATTCTTTTAACATATTTCTCAATTAATTTGCACTTGCACTAAGTGTCCCATATATTCTGGTTATGCTAATTATACCTTCTGTCGCATCATATATATAGAAAGTTAGAAACACACACACACATCATATTCAAAATAAATGGCTCTGGGTATTCAATTCCTTTATTTTTATTTTTATTTTTTAAATTTACTACTATTTATACCATTTTCAATCCTTTATGTGTTGCAGTTAAGGCATGCATTCAGTCTATGCCGGGTGTACATAAAATCTGGACGCTTGCGAGCATTTGATCGACGTCCATCAGCAGTGATCACAACAAGTGAAGTAACATTGCAACAAGCTCATGGAGCTGGATCAGGAACATCTAATCAGAACTCTCCATTAATGGTGGATAAAGCTAGCTCACCAGATGGTTCACATTCAGTAGACCATGTCTGTACTACCCCTCAAACTGGAGAAACTACTGATTGGGAGATGATCACTGATGAGCTTCAACCTCTATGGGAATGGGAACAATTGAATTGGCTTTAAGGAACTAAACCTGTCTACCTGAAGCTCAATTGAACCTGATGATCTAGTACAGAAATACAAGAAGATTATTGCATCTTCATTATTTATTTATTTTTTGCTTGTAATTAGCTATCTTTTTACTTAGTTGAAGATTGAAATTGTATTGCATGGGTTCTAAATATTTCGTTAGTATTGATGACATATAATTGAATTGGAGGAGCAATTGCAGAAGCTACAAGGAATGGCTGATTTTGGGGATGGAGATGGGACCTAACAAAATGTTGATTATGGCATTAGCTCGACGAGTCAACTATAAAACTCGGACGAGTTGACTATAGACTCGTTTGAATTTATGGACTCGATCTCTTTTAGATTCATGGTCTTGGTCCAGATTCGTACACTAAAATATTCTCTTCTTGTATTACGATTTAAAGTGTGGGGCTTGAAGAACCACTTAAGGGTCCTTAAGCACAATAAATAGGTATGTGACATGTGTTCAGTTAATTAAGATTCACTACTTAGGAGAACCCTATTCAGGATAACTTTGATGCCAAAAGCCAACGAGATTATAACTAATACGCAAAATAGCAATTGTTTTTGGCATACTTGCCATTTTAAATGGAACCCCAAATGGTGAGTCTTGGTCCCCTACACGAGGACGGACATGAATGTAAAGAATTTTTGAAATAGATTAGATTTTGACAAAAAAATCGAATTGTATATCTAGAATGAGTTATTTGGGACAGGTTTTGAGGGTCATTAGCCTCGTTTGCCTTTATTTTGGGAATGTATTTCAGGACTTGTAATGAGTTCCAGTAAGTGGAATGAGTTCTCATAAATAAATGGTTTTTGGTTTGCAAAGGCAGAATGAGTTCTCCTCTCAGTCTGAGAATTAGAAAATATCTTTCATCACAAAATGACTTGCAGCCCCTTCTAGATTATTTTTTTATTTTTTTATTTTTTTGGAAAGGGTAAGTAATATACAAATGGGAAAAAGAAATAGGAAGGGGGGAGAAGAATGAACAGCAGAGCCATTCCCAATGGGCAGGCCAATACAAACCACTTCAAAGGCAACACAAAGCAAAAAAGGACACATAGCAGCAGCCTCACATGCTCAGACCAGCACATAATTGAGCATGATCCTATCATAAGGAGAGATTCAACCACCCAATACACAAAGGAGAGGTTGATCCCAGAGCAAGGAGCAACAACGTTCACCAAAACCAGGCCTCCACCCGTTAAGAGCCAAACTGAATACCCCAAGTTCAATAAGTCAGGGGAGATAGAATCTTGTTTAGAGCAGAACCGAACCCTCTCTGCGACCTCCAAGCTAATATGGTTGAGGATGAGCCGAGAAGGGGAAGATTTAGATTTGAAGATTCGATTGTTTCTCTCCTTCCAGATATTATAAATTGTAGCATCGAAAGCCAACTTGTGAATCAGAAAGTTACTTCCCCTGAAGTTATCAGTGCACCAAGCGATCTCCTCTAACCATGCGAGAGGGCTACGCCTAAAAGAACACTTGCTGAGAACAACAGTACATAAGAACTTTGAAAATTGGCAGGCAAAAAAAATATGGTCATGAGTTTCTTGAGCGTTGTTGCATAGCACACAGATATTTCTAGAGAGAATGTCAAACCTGATGAGTCTATCCATTGTGAAAAGATAGGAGTGGGCAGCAATCCAAGCAATAAATGAGTGTTTCCAGATGTTACCAGAGAACCATAAAAGTTTGTAAGGCTGAAATGTGTGGAGGTTTGGATATAGTGATGCTCAAGTGCGGCTCACTTCAAACCGACCAGAGGGGCTAGGTGTCCATACCACTCTATCAAGTCCTGATAGGATTTTAACACTTCCCAAACTTTGCCAACAAGAGTTAAGGTTGCTATTAGAAGATTGAAGATCAGCCCAACTGCCATTAGTGATAATTCTCTCCACTCTATCATTTAGTGTAAAGCCCTCTATAGATCTGTCTAGGAGTGATTATTTTGATGATGGATCCTTTACGGGAACAATTGTCAAGCCATAACTAAGTATAATTTTTCCATTTGTGATCTGGTTGACCATCAGTAGACGAGCTCTGTCTCTAAGATTGAGGATCTTCCTCCACGACCAAGAGCAGGTTGTAGGGACTTTAATGGACCAAAAATTTCTGTTTCTCACAAGCTGGTTCCTGATCCAGTCAGCCCAAATTGAGGGGCTACCGGATTGTAAAAGCCAAATATATCTCATCACATCTCATCACGAGAACTTCATTTCTCTTAACTGCCCTAAACAATCTGAGACCCCCATCAGCCTTTCAGTTTTTACAATAGCAAACATGTAAATAGAGTAGTCCCAAACTTGTAAACGCACTCTTTCTATTAGAGATTATTTTGGAACATTATCATCACGTTTAAAATGACACAATTGTACAAAGATTATGTGTAGCTATGTGATCTTACGAAAATAATTATAACTAAAAAAAATTAGAAAATTTGATCAGAACTCATTTTAATTCATGTTAACTATACATCTATATTAGGTCAAAACTCATTTTTTTACATGCTAAACAAACACGAAACGTCTATATTAGGTCAAAACTCATTTTCTTACATGCTAAACAAACACGACGAAGAAGCTTTCAAAATTAATTCTTAGAATAAATTTAGAGAACTGACTCATGGAATGACTTCTTGAACAAAATGAACAATTTGATTGATTGATTTGGACATTTTAATTGGTATTCTCGATTTAGATTATGATAATTGGAGAGAAAACTTGCTAGATCCTTTTGTGAGCGGGTTTGGGTTAACATGCCTAGAGCCATTAACTCAAACCCATCTTAATAGTGGTAGGGTCGAGTTGGAAGGTATATGTTATAAACCTGCCAAACCATTCCAACTAACCCTACTTGGGTGGATTTGAGGGACAAGGATCTTCTGTTATGAAAATCCCTGATATGCTCCTGTTATGCAAACAGGAGCATGACACGTGTCCTGGGGTTGACTGTTCACCTGCCAATTTAAAAACCCTAAAAAAAAGGTGAATCCTAGAGGCTCACTGTGATGGGTCCCCTAGGACACGTGCATGCTCCTATTTACGTAGCAAGAGCATTTCAAGGATCTACATAATAAAATATCCCGGTTTAGATTTGAGGTGATTTGTTTACCTTTTAATATGGCACATCCACTCAACCCAAACCCAACTCGTTCCAAATCAAAAACTAAAATCTTATATATCAAAACACGACTTTGGATTCTATTACGAATATCTAACATGAAAATCAAAATCCAATACTTGAAGACTATGTTTGGAACCTTGGATTTTGAGAGAAAATATAAGAACGTACTGGAGAAAGCAGTTTTCTCATTTTTGGTTGAAAAATGAAAGAGTTTGGGATTGAGATTAGGAAAGAAGATTATTTGAAATTTTTTCTCTTTTAAAGATCAAAATTTTCTTCCCAAAAATGTAGAGATTTTGAAAGAAAAGAAAAGAATGGTGGAGAGCACTCTCCAATATTTCAACCTAAATTACAACATATGTTTTCTTTCTTTGGCGTCAACTTTATCAGAATATATGAGAACTCACCGGAAAATCGTCGAAAGTTGCTAGAATTTGATTTTCATTTCCAGTTCTCTTACTTTTATTTTCTTTTCCAATTCTCGTTTTCTTTTCTTTTTAAAATTCAAGTTTCCAAACACAGCCGAAATCCCACTATCTAAAATGAAAATAAATCAAAATCCAATTTTCGGAATCCCAACCTAACTATCTAAAAGGAAAATCAAATTCCAATTTTTTGAAATCCCCCTTTAGTCTAGCTTTGATTTTAGAAATACCAAAATAATCCATATTGTTGGGCTTTTGGCTTGTTTCATTGTTAAAAGTAGTCATAGTGGCTTTTCGGAAACGGTTAACATCAATGGAACACTTAGACGCAGAAGCTAACAGGTTGTAAAAGTATTAGCAGACTTGCGTCTGGACTACGTTCTAACATAGTAAAACATTTACGTGTGTGACACTGACATACTTGTAAGGAAAAATAGGAGTTTGTATTCTTCGTCTTTAGGTGATTTTAGTTACTTGATGATGTCATTAATATTTTACATGAAAATTACTAAAATATTTGTAAAATTAAACGTGCTTAACCATGATTGGTTATCATTTCTATCCGGGGAGAAGCTACATAGGGGCAAGGGGTAGAAAATCCGCTGTGGGCTACCCTGTGTTGTGGCTTGTGATTGGGTGAAAACAAAGCATAAAGCACTTAGAGTTATTTTCTAAACCAATAACAGGCCACACCACAGGGTAGCTCACAGACGATTCGTATTCGGGGTGAGGGGACAATTTCCACCCCCGCATGTGCAATTTTTGAATTTTTTTAAATAGAGGTACTATTTTTTAAACATATTTATATTGCTCCCCTCAAATTATTTTTTGCCCCCCTTAAATTTTTCTATTACCCCTTTTCAATAACTTTTTTATGTTTTCATCTTTATATTAAAGAGACACGATTCAGGAGACACTTTTTTTCTTGAGAGACACGCATGATTCTTGAGGCAAACTTTTTTTTTCTTGATTCTTGATTTGTTTGCCCTCTTTCTTTCGACCTACCATTCTAGGTTTTTTTTCTTGTTTTGTATCTTTTGGAAAAAACCTCCAAGTCAAAAACTTCTCTCTCTCTCTCTCTCTCTCTCTCTCTCTCTCTCTCTCTCTCTCTTCATTAATGTTGATTGAGGTTTTGTGAAAGAAAAGAGTCTTGGTTTCTCTCTTTTCTATCATTAAGCATACGAGAGAAAAAAGTTGGGTTTTGCATTGAAGGAAGAAAGGAAAAAATTTAAAGTGGCAGCTTAAGATATTTACATTTGGGACCACAACTCACCAAGTCGACAAGAGGTGAAACCCTATATCCAATTAATCACATATACATGTATTCTTTATTAATGATTTGTATTTTATTAATTTAATTTTCACTATTCCTATATATCATATATGTATTCTCTTTTTTAAGTTTGTGAATCTCATGTGCTAACTTCTATTCAATATGATAATCAAATTTGAATTAATCCAATGATAACATGATTAACACTAAGATTTCTTAATACTAAAATATCATTATGTTCTATTAAGAGCTTTTAATTACTATACGATCTTAATTTTGAACCAGTTATGGACAAAACAATTAAAATAAAATCAATAGTTTAGTTGTTACCACCTACTGCCAAGAGAAAAGATGAAAATGAATCAAGTGATAAGGTGCACCATTGCTCGCATGAAAGTTTAACAAAAACCTATTTGGACGATCTTCCAACAGATCTTGGGTTACGAACTCGGTTTTTGGATTACAATCCTAATGATCAGAACCAAATTCGACGCGCATATTTGCAAAAGGGTTCTTGTCAGCCTCGCAATCATAATTTTCTACAAAAGAAATTTGGAAGTCTATTACGACGTTTCAACCAAGCTTGGTTTCATGAATGTGCTAATTGGTTAGAGTATAACATAGCAAAATATGTTCCGTTTTGCCTATGCTATCTCTTTAAACTAGATATTGGAGATCAAGCGGGTGGAGATTCATTCGTTGGTGAGGGTTTTAGAAATTGGAAGAAGAAAGAAAAATTTCAAATTCATTTTGGAGGTCCGAATAGTGTCCACAATAAAGCTTAGAAGAAGTGTCAAGACTTAATGAACCCAGAACAACATATTCAAACAATTTCCTCCAAGCAGTCAACCCAAACTCAAGGTGAATGCCAAACTCGTTTGAATGCATCGGTTGATTGCATCCGATTTTTTCTACAACAAGGGTTGGCATTTCATGGTCATAATGAATTGTAGGATTTCAACAATCAAGGAAATTTTTTAGAGCTTTTACAATTTATTTCCTATCACAATGCAGATGCAAAAAGTGTTATTATCAAAAGTGCTCTTGCAAATCTCAAGTTGACAGCACCTGATATTCAGAAAGATAATGTAAATGCTTGTGCAATTGAAACCACAAATGTTATTATCAATGATATTGGTAATGCATTATTTTCCATTTTAATTGACGAGTCTCGAGGCATATCAATAATATTGCAGATGGTTGTTGCTTTGCGCTATGTGGACAAGAAAGGTATGTAATTGAGTGATTTTTAGGTATTGTACATGTTATAGACACCACTGCTTTATCATTTAAAGTAGCAATCGATACATTATTTTCCAAATATGGATTGAGCATTTCAAGACTGCATGGGCAAGGCTATGATGGGCTAGCAATATGCAAGGTGAGTTCAATGGTCTCAAGACGCTTATCGTGAAGGAGAATGAATATGATTTCTCTGTTCATTGCTTTGCACATCAACTCCTGTTAACTCTTGTACTTGTTGCAAAGGATCATATCCAAATTGCTTTGGTTTTTAATGTAGTTGGTAATATATTGAATGTCGTTGGAGCCTCTTCTAAATGTCGTGATATTCTTCGAGATAAGCAAACTTCCAAAGTAATTTAAGCACTCAAGAATTGAGAGTTTCCAAGTGGATAAGACCTAAGGCAAGAGACAGGTACAACGATTGAGCGATACACGTTGGGGGTTCTCATTATGGTACTTTGATTAGCTTACTTGTCATGTTTTCATCTATGCTTGATGTACTTGAAATGGTTGTAGAGGATGGTTCAAACTTAAAACAAAGGGATGAAGCATATGTTTTATTAGACTCGATTCAGTCGTTTGATTTTATCTTGAATTTGTATTTGATGGGAAGTATATTGGGAATAACAAAAGAACTATCACAAGCATTACAAAGGAAAGATCAAGATATCGTGAATGCCATAACTCTTGTTAAAGTTCCTAAGCAACGACTACAAACAATGAGGGAAAGTGGATTGGATTATTTATATGGCGAAGTTGATTCTTTTTGTGAAAAACGTAACATTTTTATTCCAAATATGGGTGATGTGTTTGTAGCATGAGGGCGACCACGACGTAGAGCTGAGGAATTTACAATTCTACACTATTATCGTGTTGAGTTATTCTATAATGTCATAGGTATGCAACTTCGAGAGCTACATAATCGCTTTATTGAGGCGAACATTGAGTAATTACTTTGTGTGGCATTTTTGAATCCATATGAGTCATTCTTTTCTTTTAACGAGTAAAAGTTGATTCGGATTGCTTAATTTTATCCAACGGAATTTTCAGCAATAGAGCTCATGACACTTGAAATCAGCTTCATACTTATATTATTGATGTACGTTGTAGCAGTGAGTTCTTCGGAATGAAAGGGATTGGTGGTTAGGCCTGTCAACGGGTCGGATTTGGACTGAATCGGAACTGATCGGATATTATGAAATAGATGATCCGAATTCGATCTGATAGTGGAATCCGAATATTCGAATTTGATCAGATCTGATAACCCGTAAGTGTCTTTTTGATCTATAGGTTTTAAATATTTAAATAATTAATTTATATTATAATTAAAATTGATTTGGAGATAATAACAAATGTCTAATGATTTGGATATATATATATATATATGTGTGTGTGTGTGTGTGTGTGTGTGTGTGTGTGTGTGTAATCGGATTGGATCGGATCCTTATGGGATCGGATCACTATACATCCGAGTTCGATCCGATTATATTTCGAATCTGATCGGATCGTTGTTAATCGGATCTTAGATAATGGATTCTATACTGAATTCGAACTTATCGGATTCGGGTCAGATCCGGATCATGATCCGATCCATTGACAGGCTTGTTGGTGGTCTTGCTGAAAACATGGTTGAGACAAGAAAAGATATTTTATATCCATTGGTTTGCTAGATTATAACATTGGCATTAATTTTACTAGTTGCAACTGTCATAGTAGAGAGGGCATTTTCTGCTATGAAGATTTTAAATAATCGAATGCGCAATCAAATGGGAGATCAATGGATGAATGATAGCTTGGTTGTATATATTGAGAAAGACATATTCAATGGCATCAATAATGATGTAATTGTGCAACGGTTTCAAAGCATGAAGACTCGTAGGAGACAATTGTAAAAGGTACTATTCTTGATCTTATTTTTATCAATAAAAAAAAGTGTAATAAAATTTATGCTTAATATTTTTTTCTAGTTGACTTAAAAAAATCACACTCACAATAAATCAAATCTTGTCCCCTGAAATAGATATCTGGCTCCACCCCTAATCTCTATTATTTTGACGATATAAAATCGCCAAATAGTAAACATGCTTATTATTGGGCTTTTTATGGTAAAGTATATGCGCAGTTTGCATATAACATTTTTGTGCTTTAAATGAGTCATTTTGTGGTATGCACAGACTCTTTAGAAATTATTATGATTTAGTGATTTTTTTCATCTTAGCTGATGGATTACCCAAAATGCCCTTAAGGGAAACTTCCAAAATATCAATTTAGCCTCAAGGACTTTCCCCTAACCATCATTTTGCCCCAGCCCTCTCTTCCCCTTTTTTTCTCTTCATCTTGCTCCAGAGAAAAATGGAGAGAAACCCTAACTTTTCTCTGAATTTTTTTCTACAAAAATTAAACCTCAAAATAGCAGTTTAGCCCCAACCCTATCTTCTATTTTGTTTGAATCCTTTCACCCTCTCCCTCCTTCTCTCTCGTTTTGCCCTAGCCCTCTCTTCTTCATTTTCTTCCCAAGCTAACTTGCAAATCAGAGAAACCCATTTTCAGAGAAAACCAATCTCATTCCTCCATTGTCGTTGAAGCAAGCTCAAGTCTAGGACGAACATGACCTGTGCAGAAATCAAAGGCAAAGTGGATTTAAAAGGGGCTTATACAGGAACACGACCTGTGTGCCTGGAGGTTAATTCAGACGCGAAGCTGTCATACCAGTTGCAAAACCCAGATAAGAAGCTTAATTCATATGGATCAGGCACTTGGAGGTTTCGATTATAGTTAATATTTCCTGAAGACCGAGGAGCATGAGGATCACAATTTCGTAATTGCCGAGAATGGGTTGCTTGAAGATATCTCTTTTTGTTTTTAAAATGGGGAGTCAGGTTGATTTTTTTCTTTCTTTATATATAATTTCCCGTGAGAGTGAGATGTTGGATAATTCAGCCCTTTGATACTAGTGATGGCTGATCAATTTATTGGAAGCTAGAGATTTATTGTTGGTTATAATTCTTTCCTGTAAATATTGGGCTACAAGCAAACGACCGACTTTGTATGATTAGAGGAAGTTTGGAAGGAATGTGAATTTTGAAGTAAATGAATGTGTAGTTCCAAAGTGAGCTTAATGATCAGAAATTGTATCGATTAAATCGGTTATCTCTTCATAAATATTTTCTCCCTTTTGAATCGATTAAACCCATTTTCAGCCAACCCGAAATCAGAGATTGTATAACAACAAATTATAAAAGGAATTTGTTCAAAAATTATTATAAAAAATAACAACTTGTATTAATCTAAAGCAGCCTATCTTATTATATAACAAATTGTGGGAAATAATTTTCACCATGTATATTGAAAGAGTACTTTCCTTTCCTAGATATGTTCGGAAGCAGCAGTGCTCGACATTCTTTCTAGCTTTATTTTAAATTTTTTTAATAAAGTATAAGTTTTCTTAATTATTAGATGGGATTAAAATTTTATTTAGCTTAGCCACAACAAATAAGCAAATCCCTAACAAAAGAAAAATATAGACTTCATGTTTTTTCTTCTATTTGTAATCAGATGAATCTAATTTTTTCTGGGGTGTGTTTTGTAATGCTATTCTCTCTTTCATGATACTAGTGATGGCTGATCAGTTTATTACAAGCTAGAGCTCTATTGTTGGTTATAATTATTTTCTGTAAATATTGGGCTACAAGCAGACGATCGACTTTATATGATTAGAGGAAGTTTGGAAGGAATGTGAATTTTAAAGTAAATGAATCTTTAGTTCCAAAGTGAGCTTAATGATCAGAAATTGTATCGATTGAATCGGTTATCTCTTCATAAATATTTCTTCCCTTTTGAATCGATTAAACCCATTTTCAGCCAACCCGAAATCAGAAATTGTATAATAACAAATTAAAACAGGAATTTGTTCAGATATTGTTATAAAAAATAACAACTTGTGTTAATCTAAAGCAACTTGTCTTATTATATAACAAATTCTGGGAAATAATTTTCACCTTGCATATTGAAAGAGTACTTTCCTTTCCCTGAGATGTTCGGAAGTGGCGGTGCTCGACATTCTCTCTAGCTTTATTTTAAAAATTCTTAATCAAATATATTTTTTTTCATAATTGTAAGATGGGATTGAATTTTGATTTAGCTTAGCCACAGTATATAAGCAAATCCCTAACAATAGAAAAATATAGACTTCATGTTTTTTTCTTTTATTTGTAATCAGACGAATCTAATTTTTTCTAGGGTGTGTCTTGTAGTGCTATTCTTTCTTACATGATACTAGTGATGGCTGATCAGTTTATTGGAAGCTAGAGCTCTATTGTTGGTTATAATTATTTCTTGTAAATATTGGGCTACAAGCAAACGACCGACTTTGTATGATTAGAGGAAGTTTGGAAAGAATGTGAATTTTGAAGTAAATGAATGTGTAGTTCCAAAGTATGCTAAATGATCAGAAATTGTATGGATTAAATTAGTAAGCTCTTCATCAATATTTTCACCCTTTTGAATTGATTAAACCCATTTTCAGTCAACCCGAAATCAGAAATTTTATAATAACAAATTATAACAGGAATTTGTTCAGAAATTGTTATAGAAAACGACAACTTGTCTTAATCTAAAGCAACTTGTTTTATTATATAACAAATTCTGGGAAATAATTGTCACGATGCATATTGAAAGAGTACTTTCCTTTTAATAGAAAGAGATAGACTTAATGTTCTTAATTATAAGAAGGGATTAAATTTTGATTTAGCTTAGCCACGGTATATAAGCAAATCCCTAACAAGAGAAAAAGATAGACTTCATGTTTTTTTTTCTTCTGTTTGTAATCAGACGAATATCATTTTTTCTTCTGTAATGCTATTCTCTCTTTCATGATCATCATTTTCTAGGTCTTTTCAATAAACGATTTGATCTTTGTTTGTTCTTTTATCCACTAAAACCCTTAGCTTACCCAAAATTTTATCTTCAGAAAACCCCTTTTCTCATCCCATATGTATTTCTCACAAGCCCAATTCCTTATACTCTCTCTAGATAAAACCCAGTTCAAAAATGTAAGATCCATCAACGTTTCAACAGATCAAACCCCATTATTCCCGAACAAGAACATCTTAAATACCCTCATTGGTTTCCAATAAACATAAAATTCTACTACTACAACAACTTCAATCTCTCCCAACCTCGCCATTTCTGCAAGAACTGTAGACGAAATTGGACAAAAGGGGGTGCACTTTGAAACATCCCCAATCTATCTTAAAAATAATGCTAGAGAAAATGAAGAAGAAAGGGCTAGGGAAAAACGAGAGAGAAGGGAGAGGGGTGAAAGGAGTCACCCAAGAGAGAAGATAGGATTGGGGCTAAACTGTTATTCTGAGGTTTTATTTTTGTAGAAAAAAATTCAGAGAAAAGTTAGGGTTTCTCTCCATTTTTCTCCGGAGCAAGTTGAAGAGAAAAAAAGGGAAGAGGGTTGGGGCAAAATGATGGTTAGGGTGAAAGTCCTTGGTGCTATATTGATATTTTGAAAGTTTCTCTTAAGGGTATTTTGGGCAATCCATCAACTAAACTGGAAAAAATCACTAAATCATAATAACTTCTAAAAAGTCTGTGCACAGATCATAAAACAACTCGTTAAAAGCACTAAAACGTTATATGCAAACCGGGCATACAACTTACCATAAAAAAAACCCCTTATTATTTTGCTCTTAAAAGCATAACGGTCTGCTTGTAATTTCTATCAACTTCATTTGAACATTAAAAACAAGCCAACTATCACTGATTTGAATGGCAAATCACTTTTAACCAAGATGTTGCAAATCAATAAAAGTAGAATCAATTTTGAGAACCAAAATCAAAGCCAAATGTGATGTAAATCAGTTTTCTTCAGTTTGAGGCTGATCCATTTGATTCAACTATTACTGTTAGGAATTGATGTTCAGACCCTGAATATGGGTTACGGTTGACATCAGCAGCCAATGAATGGTATTCAAAATTTTGTCTTTTCGTTGCATGCTTTGCTGCACCGAGACTCATTGCTTCTTAGCATCCCAGTAAAAAATATTTAATACAAACTCGGTTCGTGTATATATAGTGAATCAGATCACGACAAATGTCCCTCCAACAGTTTCACACGGACTAAAAAATCAATTTCGTATGAAAAGACATAAATAGCCCTGAATGTAGTGGTCCCCACCGTCCAGGGCACATGTTTTGAATAGAACGTGCATGCTGGAGTAAGCCAATTTTCATGCACTATAAAACCAGGCTTCGTTTTCTACACCTACAAGATTTCCCTACCGATGACATGAAACGAATGGGAAATCTCAACCACCAGATGAATGGACTGTTGACCAATCAATCGGAGAATTATGAACTGAGAACTTAACAAAAACAAAATTCTTTGTAAATCATCCAAGAGAAGGGAAATCATAAAATTAAGATCAAAAAATTAAAAATGCTGTCAAAATCTAGTTGATGGACAGTAAAAGTGACCCCACATAGGGTTTGGACGGCCTGGATTGTCTATCAGATTAATTCCTTGGCGCTGGGTGCAGGGAAGGAAGTTTGGGTTGTCACTAAAGGGAAGGTCACTGACTGATTCAAAAGGATCAAGTAGAAACGTTGTTTTCCTCCCCAAAAGCGTGGAAGTTTCCACATAATCACAGAAAGCCAATCTTTCTCCTTTCACTAGGCCATGGAGGATCTCCCATCAGGTTTTTGTTTCTATGCAACAGAAGAAGAGCTGATTTCATTTTATCTTCATAACAAGCTAGAAGGCAAATGACAAGACTTGGATCGAGTTAACCCTGCCGTCGACATTTACGAGTTTGATCCATGGTATCTCCCACGTTAGAATCTCTTATTTTACCTCTTTATTTTCTTTTCCATTGTTTTGCTCAAATGGGTAATGGAAGAAATAGACAAATATAAAAAAATTTAATGGTTTATGCTCAGTTCTTGAGCACTTCAGCATCTCTTGAATGTTACTTCAGATAGCTTAGGCTATGGAGATTTAGTATTCAGCACTTTAGTTTAATCTAAACATAACTGTTAAATAAGAACAAAAAAGAAAAAAAGTTTTTGGTTGAACATATGATCTCTAATTGATTATTCTTGTTCAGCTATTCGGTTTTCTGTTATGTAATGTTAAGATGATATTCTCTTCATTTCCTTTATGTACTATATATCACATGCTTTTGTAGTTGACATCATAAAAAACCCTACAAATTAATGACATGAAATACTGTTTATAAGGAGCCAACCTTCCTACTGTTTCTTCTTTCCTTTGTGGGTTTCAGAGATTTCAGGAGAACTTTGTCATGGAGATCCTGAGCAATGGTTTTTCTTCACACCCAGACAAGAACGAGAAGCTCGAGGAGGAAGACCGAATCGAACTACGGCTTCGGGAGACTGGAAAGCCACTGGCTCTCCGGGCTGCGCTTATTCATCTAGTAACCGAGTTATTGGTGTGAAGAAAACAATGGTTTTCTACAAAAGAAAAGCTCCTGGTGGAAGGAAAACCTAATGGAAGATGAATGAGTATAGAGCCATTGGAGGAGAAGTTACCTAATCTAGTAGCCGAGTTATTGGTGTGAAGAAAACAATGGTTTTCTACAAAGGAAAGGCTCCTGGTGGAAGGAAAACCCAATGGAAGATGAACGAGTATAGAGCCATTGAAGGAGGAGAAGCTACCTCATCTAGTAGTGTAACCATTCCAAAGGTATGAACCAATTAGTAAAAGGTGTTTTAAAATAGGCATATTGATGTGATTCACACATCCATGATCTCGGCAAAGCTTGTTTCTCATTCTTTTAAATATATTTCTCAATTAATTTGCACTTGCAATAAGTATTCCATAAATTCTGGTTATGCTAATTACACCTTCTGTTCCATCATATATATATATATATATATATATAGAAAGTTAGAAACACATGTTAACCGTTCTTAACTGTTTCCTTCATTTTAGGAAACAAAAGAAAGTGGTCCATGACTTTCAACCTTCAGCATGTCTTCATGCGTTCACGGAGAGAGAACGTGTGCAAGTGACCCTGAAGTGGAACACCCACGTAGCCCATTAAGCTTGATGGAAGCTTAGGCTAT
>JAUPMG010000013.1:6934152-6994007 GCA_031762675.1 Pachysandra terminalis | reverse complement strand
TAATTTCCATATAGTATTAGGCATGTAGATATAGAAATGTTGACTGTTGAGTTATACTCAGTAAGGATGGGAGAGAACAACGAATCGTGTGAATTTATAGTTATCCCACTTTCTGTTCACCACTCGCATATATATATATATATATATATATTGTTTCATATACACATATCTTACACTTGTTGCACTTTTCTCATAATGTTGGAGTGTGAGCAAGTACACTTCATCGAAGGATTACTCATTCTGGCTTCCAGCTTATGTGTGTTGTTTATATTTCAGGTTTCAGAAGCTTAGTCACGAAAGGAAAGATTCGATTGGGTGTCGCACTCTGGTAGAATACTAGTTCTAGTCTAGAAGTAGACTTTTCTTCATTTACATTGTATCAGAATTTGTTGGTTATTAATAGTAACTTATATTTTACTAGAACCGCTTTAGTCTTCCGCTTATGTTTTGACCATTGTGATCCACTCCCATAAAGATATGGGGTAAGAGTAACGAATAAATCAGAAGATTCAAAAACTTTGGATTTTCTGGTTTGGTTCGTGACATATACTCTCCCTTAAATCCATGCTAATTTACAAATTTGCATTAGTTTGACTCTGATAATTGTATCAAAATTGTCAAATGCCAAATCGCCATTTTCTTGTAGTTGCCGCTGTTGAAGTATGTGAAGAGAGAGAATAATATATGCCTCAATGGACCAGACCTCGATGGATCAACCTCAATGGGTAAGGGCCTCGATGGACCGAATAACCTCTTGGGCAATAAAATTGACCTATTTGGGTCAATGGCTCTATGAACTTGCATATGGTCTTGCCACAAGGGTCACGAGCCTTTAAAAGGGTCTCTTTGGGCTTAAAATTAAATCATCATGATCTTTCGTTTGGTCTCGCCAAAAGGGATCATGAGTCCTAAAAGGGGCTTCTATGGGCCAAACAAGTGATTTTTTTTTTACCATCATAATACCTTTTTCTTAACTTTTTTTTTCTCTTGATCCAAGATACAGTGTATTCTTGGATCAAACTAAGGCGGCACATCACTACAAAAATCAAGCACTTTCGACATTGAAAATCATCCATATTATCAAGAGAAAGAATAAAAAGAAACAAATCAGAACTAGACAAACAGATTTGGTAGGGACAATATAACATCAAAATAGAATAAAAGAGATCCATATTCAAACTATTCAAGGGCTTAATGGTTTCAATTGAAGGCTTCCATAATAGATATAACAAAGAAGAAAAAAAAAACAAACAAATAATAGTAAAGAAAAACAAATATAAAGAAGGGATTATACCCGACGGAAAGTAGTACCTCGCGGACGGCAATGGTGCCGTCTACCGGAAAGGATGATGAAGTTGTGGGACTCTTCATCTTCTTGTTATGCCTTGATCTTGTACCTTGGATTATGCCTTAATCTTGTGCATTGATTTTTCCTTGAAGAGATTCACCTCTTGAATGATATAATGCAAAACACCACATATACAATATCTAATAAAACTAAAAATATAAAGATAGAAATAAATTCAAATCAATTCATATCCTAATACATATGGATCAATCTAATCTAATTCTGGAAACAAAGCCTTTTCTTATCAATCAAATATTCATCAAGTCTCCATCTTCCTGTTATGACTTGATCTTGTACCTTTTATGCCTTAATCTTGTGCATTGATTTTTCCTTGAAGAGATTCACCTCTTGAATGATATGGTACAAAACACCACACATACAATATCTAATATTCTCTATTACTCCCCCTCAAACTCATGTGGATTTGCAAATTTGCATTAGTTTGATTCTGATAATTGTATCAAGCTTGTCAATTGCCATATGATCATTTTCTTGTAGTTGTCGCTGTTGAAGTCTGTGAAGAGAGAATATTATAGGTCAATGGATCAGACCTCGATGGGTCAATAGAAGGGGTAACATCAATGGGTAAGGGCCTCGATGGACCGAATAGCCTCTTGGGCATTAAAACTGTCCTGTTCGGGTCAATAGCTCCATGAACTTACCTATGGTCTTGCCACAAGGGTCACGGGCCTTTAAAAGGGCCTCTTTGGGCCAAAAATTGGATCATCATGATCTTGCGTTTGGTCTCGCCAAAAGGGATCATGAGTCCTAAAAGGGGCTTCCATGGGCCAAACAAGTGGTTTTTCTTTCTTTTTTTTACCATCATAATACATTTTTTTTCTCTTTCTTTTTTCTCTTGATCCAAGACACGGTGTATTCTTGGATCAAACTAAGGTGACACATCACCACAGAAATCAGGCTCTTTCGACATTGAAAACCATCCATATTATCAAGAGAAGGAAAAGAAACAAATCAAAACAGGACAAACAGACCTGTCAAGGACAATATAGTGTCAAAAGGGAATACAAGAGAACCTGATTCAAAATGTTCCTTAATGGTTTCAGTTGGAGGCTTCCACAATAGATCTAACAAAGAAGAAAAGAAACGCAAAAAAAAAATAAGTTAAGAAAAACTAATATAAAGAAGGGGTTATACCCGACAGAAAGTAGCACTGATGATGAGCCAATTTGAAAATTAATTTAATCCAATAATAATATGACGTCTGCCAAGGTCAGTTATGTAAATATACATTCTAAAGAATGTATAATTAAAATTTTGAATGTGTTCTTGAAAGCCCACCCTCGGTGGGAGAATATCTCCAGAACAGTATACTTCGAAAGCCCATTTCGGGAGAATCACTTCGAAATTAATAATGTATTTGAAGCTTTACTTGAGATAGGCTTCAAACCATATTCATGAAGGAAAACCTTCGAAATATCCAACACATATAGCATATTTAGGTTAGCAACCTCGAGAAGGCCAATTCGTCATCACAGGTAATATCTCATATGAGGTTATCAGCATAATGCTATTTCGATGTTGTATTTCGAAAATAGTCTTTGTTAGGCATTTCGAGACGACATCTCGAAATGACCAACTTATTGTTAGCCCAAATTCATTCTGAATCACCTTTCGAGATAATCATATAAATAACTAGAAGTCCACTTTCGAGATAGCTACTCAAAATGATCAATATGAAAACATAATGTTATGACTTACAAGGGAACATTCCCTAATATCTATTATTCCTCGAAACTAGTGAATTCGAGGTTATTCATGTAAAGCATATGGGGAAAAAAACATCAGACTTTCAGGAATAAAGGGCCAGAGAGATAAGTCCTATCATGATCCTCGAAGATCTTGTAGCATTTAAGGACTTGAATCAACACAAAACATAACATATCATTAATTTTATAACCTCATATTCATTACTAATCCGAACGTTGCGAAAGCATTTATTGAAACGTTGTATATTGAATATTCAAATCAAAACGCCTGTTTAATCAAACGTTTTCAATCTGTTCGTGAAACATTGCAAACGGTTAAGTAACGAGTTTGAGGCTATAAAAGGGCAATGACACATCAGAAAGAGGGATTGGATTTCTAAGCATTTGAGATTCTCTGAGAATTGTAGAGAATTTGTTTAAGGAATCTTCTTTTCTAAACATTCCTAACTCATCTCACATTTTTCCTTCTTTGCTATCATCTTTCAAAAGGTAACCTTTCACTGGAACGGTCTTTCTTTGATTTAGGCCAGTGAAAGCAAGTATTCGAAACCATTGTTGTGCAAACCAATTTGGTTAATTAACATTGTAGGTCATTTACCGGTTTGTGCATCACCATTTTTGGCAGCTTCACTGGGGAACTTGTTTGTTTCCTTTCATCTCTCTTGAATTCAGATCAGTTAAATGGCTCCAGAATTGCCTATTGTCAACACTACCAGAACTCAGGATCTTCCTGTAGATTTTACTGTTAACACAGTTGTTGCTACTGTAACTGCTGCTACAGCATCAGGAGCACCTTCTACTTCGAATGCGTCACTGTCATCTGCGGATAGGATCGTAGCCATGCTTGAAAAGATGGCAACCATGCATCAAGAAATGATGGCTTTGCTGGCTCATCAGGCTATAGTTGCCGCTCGAGCAGCACCTCAAACAAACTTATACCCCCACCATCATTGCCATCATCAGTTCCTTCATTCCCACCAATAGTTACTGCTACCACCAATATCCCGAGAGAGGAACTAATCAGGCCTATTATTGAGAATTGTCCTGGCATTTTGCCTCCTCAGGCAACTCTGTCACCATTAGTTGTTCAGTCAACCATCATACCACAATCATCTTTTACTCCTCATTCTGCAACTCTTGAGGAAGTAGAATGACTCTTCAAGAAGTCACATACTCGAGATCCTGAATGGGTCAAAAGTGGCTATTGCCCACCATGCCCTCTGGCTTTATTAAGAAAACCATATCCTAAGTATTATGTGAGTCTTAAATTCCCTAAGTTCACTGGTCAAACGGGGAATGTAAAGGAGCACGTAAGTCATTTCGTTGAGGCTTTGGGAGCTCATGCTTCGAACGATGATCTCAGATTGGGAGAATTTTTGAAGTCCCTTTCGGAGAAAGCCTATACTTGGTATAACAATTTGAAGCTAGGTTCTGTGGACTGTTGGGAAGATATGGCAGCAATATTTCACAAGAAGTTCTTTATTATTGAAGAAGTCTATACTATTGTAAACTTAAGTAGAGAACGTCAAGGCCATTCTGAGGGTCTTGTGGAATATGTCAAGAGATTTCGAGACTTGGTTATGTCTTGTACAGAAACGGTGATTGAGGAGCAGTTCGTTGACCATTGTATAAATGGGATTCTCCCTAAATACATAATTCATTTGGAAAATTTGAAGATTTCAAGTTTTACCAGACTAGATGAAGCAGTTCGAAAGACAAGTGCTTCGATGCCTAGCCCTGCCAAGAAGCTCTAAAGAATAAGAAATGAGATTATTCTGGTTGAGGATAGTCCCTCGAAGAAAGCAAGGAAGTATGAGAACAAGGGTTCTCGAGATTGTTGAGATCCTCCCCCTAAGCCAAACTGTACACCGGCTCAATTCAACATCATGTTTGACAATTGGGTGAAAGATGACTGTGTCAATCTTCCAATTCCAAATAAGGTCCCATCAGCAAAAGATCAGAGTAATTCAAAATTCTGCAAGTATCATCAGTACATAGGTCACAGTGCCTATGACTGTTATTCTATGAGGAGATTGTATTATCTACGAGTTAAGCTTGGGGAAATCGAATTATAGTCCGAAACAGTTCACATTGATCCTTTACCAAATCACAAAGGTAATGGGGCTACTGTGAATGTCGTCATTTAAGAGGTGACTAGGGATGTTGTCTACCCTCCGAGGGTAGACTTGTTAAAATATCAAAGGCTCAAGGAGAGCATGAAAGAAATAGGCTTTTCAAAGTTTGAACAAACAGCCATTCGAGCGCATGCTCAGAGGAAGTCATTGTGAGAAGCAAAGGAGGAATGTGCCAATGCTGTCTCAGAAGAAGGTCTAATAAATTTCATACCAGAAGATATGATGGTTTCATATTAAAACCATGGAAGGGCCCTGTACTTGAACTCTGTTTTACAGGGAATAGACATTCGAAGATCCTTGGTGGATGCGGGATCTTCTCTGAATATCATTCCAATTGACATTCTGAAGGCCATTGGAGTGTCATCCAAAAGGTTGATTCCTCAGGCTATGAAGATCTACTGCTTTGATGGTCGAAATCAGTATGCTTTGGGTCATGTGACCCTCGAATTACAGGTTGGATGATACAGATATCCAACTTTGTTTCATGTGTTGGATAGAGAACCAACATATCACATTCTGTTGGGACGGCCTTGGAATCACAGATGCAAGTTTGTTCCTTCGACTTACCATCAATGCTGTAAAGGAATCTGAAGTGGTAAGATGGTTCGACTAGTTGCTGATCCATGTCCATTCGATCAGCTCGAAGTTCATCTGACAGATGCTGCCGAGTATGATGAGCTTGCACCAGCTGGTGAGTGTCAGGTCTCACTCCCTCGAGGAATTTCTTTTGCAGCATGGCCAATACTCCAGGCTAGTCCTAATATTCCTTTATCTAAGTCTGGACCTTAAAAAAGGAAGGTAAATGAAGAAAAGAACGGAAGATAGAAAAGAAAGAAGGGAAGAAAAAACCTGCGGCTGAACAACCTGCTTCAAAAGCTCATTGCACTCGAGTTGTAACACCTGAAGGACGTATCATATACCATCTTTGGTCTGAATTTGATCAGAAACAACAAGAAGTTCCTCTTTCGAAAGAACATGAGCCTAAAGCTTATAATGTTGAAATCCCAAGTGATGAGGATATAGATGACATCCCATCAATGGCAGAGATTTTCGAAGTACAGCATGAAGTCCAAGAAGCACCTGTGCAACTCGAAGATGGTGTAAAAAAATATGTCCTCGAAACCCCGGAGGAAGTTAACTTGTCAGAACCATGGGAGGAAAAGAAGACCACTTTTGTTAATGAAAGCCTATCTATTGAAGAGAAGGCAGAACTTGTAAAACTGTTGAAAGCTAATAAAGATGTGTTTGCTTGGTGCTACGATGATATGTGTGGATTGGATCCTCAATTAGTCACACATAGGTTGCATTTATCTTCTGATATCAAGCCTGCCAAGTAATCATCTCGAACCTTCAAACCCGAAATTGAATTGCAAATCAAGGTTGAAATCGAGAAACGTTTGAAGGTTGGTTTCATTAAACAATACAACATCCGACTTGGTTGGCGAATGTTGTGCCTGTGAAGAAGAAGAATGGAAAAATCAGATGCTGTGTTGACTTTTGAGATCTCAACAAAGCTCGTCCTAAGGATGAGTTTCCATTGTTGAACATGGATCTTCTCATTGATGCTACAGTAGCTCATGAGATGTTCTCTTTCATGGATGGTTATAGTGGTTATAGACAAATCAAGATGCATCACATGGATGCTCAACATCCAGCATTTCGAACTCCTATAGGCAATTTCCACAGTACAGTGATGCCTTTCGGATTGAAGAATGTTGGAGCAACTTGCCAGCTTGCAATGACCACTATCTTTCATGATATGATGCATAAAGAAGTAGAGGATTATGTGGATGACATTGTTGTAAAATCCAAGGAGCGCTCTCAACATCTCGAAGTATTGCAGAGAGTATTTGAGTGTTGCAGAAATTATAAGTACATAATGAACCCTGCTAAGTGTGCTTTCGGGGTTACTGTAGGACAATTTCTTGGTTTTGTTGTTCATAGACAAGGAATTGACTTAGATCCCACCAAGTCAAAAGCGATTCTCGAAATGACTCCTACAAATCAGAAGTAATTGAAGTCCTCTCTTGGAAGAGTTTCATACATTCGAAGGTTTGTTCCAGGTCTTTCAGCATATGTATCTCCTTTCTTAGTGTTACTTCGAAAAGGAGCAGAATTCATATGGACTTTGGAATGCCAACAGCCTTTGAAAACATCAAGAATCTATTGAAGCATCCTCACACCATGGTTGCACCAATTCTAGGGAAACCACTTCGAATGTATTTGTCTACTTCGGATGATGCTATTTGAGGGAAATTAGCTTAAGAAGATGATCAAGGAATTGAGAAGCCTGTATACTATATCAGCAGACTCTTACGAGGAGCAGAAGTAAAGTATTCTTAGGTGGACAAGTTGTGTCTTTCCTTGTATCATGTGATTCGAAAGTTCAGACATTATCTTCTAGCATGTCCGACTGTTTTGGTTACCCGTTCGAATCCTATTAGATATTTGTTATCTCAGTCTGTATTACTTGGACGGTATACAAAGTGGCTGTTGCAATTATAAGAATTCGACATTGCTTGCGAAATGCCCAAAAGTATCAAAGGACAAGCAGTAGCTGATTTACTTGCTGCTTCTTCGAAAGTGCAAGATGAAGGATTACTTGAATTGGACGTTGCTTCTGTGGAAGATCAAGAATAGCAAATGAATTATGGCGGATCATCAAATTCAAATGGAGGAGGAGCTGGAATTGAGTTCACTTCAAGTGATGGGCAACACTTATATTATTCTTTTAGGTTGGATTTCGTGTGTTCCAATAATATAGCAGAATATGAAGCTCTACTTACTGGGGATATTATGGCTAAACAGGCGGGCATGCAAAGACTAAAAGTTTTGGAGACTCGAAACTCATAATTTCTCAGATAAATGAGGATTTTGTTGTTAAGGAACAGGAATTGGTTCCATACAGAACAACAATTTGGGCATTAATGAGTAAGTTTGCTGTATGTGTTTTAATGCATATTCTAAGGGCCAAGAATCATCAAGTAGATATTTTGTCTAATTTGGGAAGCATATTGAGTTTGAATGAAGATTCTCAACAAATCGAAGTTATCCGAAAAATCTTACCAGCAACTATGGATCCCAAATTTGAGCAAGAAGATATTCTCTTAACTGATTGGAGGCATGCTATATTACATCAACTTTAGCATTCAACTACAATTTTTGAAATCCCTATTCGAAAATTGGCAAATTTTATTGAAGTTGGTAACATTCTATATTTCAAGTCTTCGAATGGAGTATTACTTCGATGTGTTGGAAATGAAGAGGCACAACAGATTCTCAGTGACATGTATGAGAAGACTTGTGGAAATTTAGATTCTATTCCTTTATATAGAATACTGCAAAGATTTTGAGTATATTGGCCAACCATGTCTTTTGACTCTTCGAAATTACAGAAAAGAATTCATGATATCATGCAAGTATGCCCCATCTTTGCAGAGGAAGAAGACTGGAGAAGACGCTTCATACGGTTCTTAAGGGATGGCTTTCTACCTAACAATGCATATGAAGCCCATAAAATTCGAAGGAGAGCTACTCGATTCTGCTTTCAGGAAGGTCATCTATTTCGAGTAAATACAAATGATAATTTACTTAGATGTCTTGATCCACAAGAAGCAGTCATTGTACTTCGAGAAGTACATTCGGGAGAGTGCGGAGCTCATCAAGGAAAAAGAAAATTATATAAGCAACTCCATGCTATGGGATATTATTGGCCTTCTATGAAGGAGGATGCATTTAAATATGCTAAGAAGTGCTCGAGATGTCAAATTCAAGGAAACACCCGAAGGCAACATCCTCGAAGTATGCAGTCTATTATCACTCCATATCCATTTCATACTTGGGGGGCTAGATTTGATTGGTCCAATCAATCCTCACAACAGAAGAGGGCATACGTGGATTTTGGTTGCTACTGAATATTTCACCAAGTGGGTGGAAGCAATTGCTCTTAAGAGAGCAACAGGAGCTGTTATGGTTCAATTCATTAAAGAATATCTTATTGTTCGAGGAGTGCCTTGAAGAATCATTACTGAAAACGGTTCTTCATTCCTAAATCATCCAGTTCGAGAAATGTTTGCAAGACATAATATTATTCACAACAAGTCTACACGGTATTATCCTCAAGGCAATGCACAAGTAGAAGCTACAAAAAAGACTTTGATCAGACTGTTAAGTAAGTTAGCTTATGATCATCCTGCTCAATGGCATGAGCATTTGTTTGATGTGCTGTAGGTGTACAAAGTATCTAAGCATCGAGCTACTAAGGCAATTCCGTTTTCATTGGTATATGGGATGGAAGTAATTCTACCTGTTGATTTACAGATATCTTTAGCCAGAATACTTCAAGCTGCTGAGATGGATTGGGATCTCATGATCTGGTTGCAATTCGAATGCAACACATAAATGACTTGAGTGAGAAATGGCAACAAGTGTTAGCAAACAACCTTCAATATCAACAAGTGATCTTAAAGGCTTATCAAAAGAAAGTTTCTCCTCGAGAATTTTGTGTTGGTGAATTAGTGTTTCGAGCTTCTTTTTATGAAAGGAGCAACACTATCAAGCCAAAATTTGAACAAAGGTGGGATGGACCTTTCGAAATCATTGAAGTATATCCTTCAAGTTATTACAAAATTGTTTTACTTGAAGAGAATGCACAAGAAGAATTGGTTAATGGGGAATGGCTAAAGCATTATTACTTTTGAATGAGAATAATTGTAACAAAATGTAATGTATGCCAAAAGAAGCTAATTATTGATATCAGTTTTGAGAATACATTTCTTTTGATAGAATACGAAATGATACAATTATATCAGAAACTTCTAATAGTCTCTTTGACCTGCTCTCTGTTTCGGACTTCAGCAATTGAACATAATGTTCGAGTCCTTCAGCTTCATTCTCTTTCTCTTCGAGAGATCCTTTAAGCCGTGCAATCTCTTTCTTCTTTTCCTCCAATTCTCGAGAACTGTTGTTAAGTTGATCTAGAGCTTGATTCTTTGAATTTCGAGCTCTGCTCTTTCTTGAAAACAAGAAAGAGACTTCTCTAGAATGGAGGAGTGGTTTCTCAACCATTCAACATTCAAACCAAGAGTCTCAATATTCGAAAGAGATGGTTTCCAGTTCTCAAGATCTTCTGAACCAAGAGATGAAAAATTCTTCTCAGACTTCTTGTTCAAAAGATAGTACAGTTCTTGATATCCTGCACTCCTCATAAAAGAAGAAGGAACCCGCACTTTGTCTGATATATCTCCATATGCATCAAAGACAGCATCCATCAATTTTGACATATGAAAGAAAATCATGTAGGTTCCCTCATAAAAAATATGTTGAGCATAAGAATGATCAGATCTTTTCCTCTTTCGAAGGTTAATCCCCGTGGAAGAGAAAGAAGAAGAAGAAGAAGCCTTAGCACTTGGTGTTATCTCAACAGTTACAGATGTTGAAGCAGTGGATATGGCTTCTCAAACCAGTTCCTAAGCATGTGATCACTGATGGTATTGCTGATACAGTAGCTACAAGTAAAAAGCAGAAATTAGAAGATATAGAATCTAAAGTTTGTAACGATATTTTGAAGAAGATATAACTTACAAGCTGAAGGGATATATTCCATCACTGAAGAAATGAGAATCTCAACAGAGATTACAACCCTAGTAGTAGGGGCACTCGGAGTATTCACATTAATAAAAGAAACTTCAATATTCGAAACAGCATCAATACTCGAACAAGCAACGTTCAAAACAGCAGTCGAAACATCAATACTTGAGACATTAAGGCTTGAAGCTTCAAGATTCAGAATCTCATCATCCGGGGCCTCATTTATTATATTTTCAACCAAAATAGATTCAGCAGAGGAGATTTGAACATTTGAAGTATTTGGATTTTCAATGGAATCCACATCTATAAGAGGAGTGGAAAGAAGAGAGAACACAGTTCGAATGGAAGGGAAAATATCAGAAATTACTTGTGAATTTTCTGGAGAAGAAGGAATCATAACGGGACTTGAATGAGGAGGTAAAAATGGTTCCTCCTGAATCTGATCTTCTTCATTTTCTTCTACTCCTCCTTCTATCTCCTCTTCTTCATCTTCTTCTTCTGATTCCTCTTCTTCTACTTCATATTCTTCCTCTCTCTCTCTCTCTTTCATCAATTTTCTCTTTAGAATCCGAAGTTTGAATTGGGGTTTTGGATCTTTCTTGCTGGACAGGTAGTTGGTCCTCCACCTGAATTCCTTTGGCTACTTTATCCTGAGCTCTATACATTGAAATTTCATTCAATAGAGCATTGAAAGGCATAAATTTGATATCAGTCAATCCATCTTTATCTAAACCCCTCTTCTGTCTCATGGTTTTAACAACCTTTTCAGCATCTTTCTTTCTTGTTCTAAGAAGCTAGGAGGAAAGTCAGTATCTATCTGTTCTTTCGAAAGTTCTTGCAAATCTTGTGCAAGTAGCTGCAGTGATTGAAATACAAGAAATGTTAAAAAAAAACAAACAAACAAAGAGAATAGAGAGTATATAATTATAAAAGGAATAATTACCAAGGATAATGAACCCTTAGCTTTGGGAAGGTTTGCTATTTCTGTTACAGAGAGAAGAGGTTTCAGTTTAGGCAATTCTTTTATTATTCTCTTTTTACCTGAAGATATATAATAAAACAATGAGTATAAAGTATTTTAAAGCAATGGAATTTTGAAGAATGATTTCAAAAATTACTTGGGGAAGGTGTTTTTGAAGATGGAACACCTTTGTCTTTAGGCATGACCTTTGTCTTGGGAATTTGAATATCACTCAAAATATTCTTGCTCCTATTTGAATGAATCTTTCTCGAAGGATGACGATAGGAGCTTCAAAAAGCATCCATCCACAATTAGAGATTTCTTGAAGAGAATATCTTCGACCAGCATCACGAGGGTGTGGAAAAACTGTTGAAGTCAGAATGGGGAGTGTTTGATCCAGTCTGAATCGCCTCATAACTCGATGATGATGATAATGGAAAGCATTAGCAACATCTCCTTCTACCATTCCAAGAACATGGCCAAGATGAATGGTAATTAGATACATCTGAGACTCTCTAGGAAGGAGAGAAAATGCAGCAACCTTTAACATAATATCTTTCGAACCGAAGACAAGTTGATCTGCACCGATAATCCTTCTAGTGTAAGGCCCGTATTCGAATTCATGCTCTTTGTCTAACACATCAATAAAAGCAATTTCTGAATTTGGAGGATCAAGCGCCCATAATGAAGCTTGAGGACGCCCATCCACAGCTCGAATAATAGAATCTTCATTAATCAAAACTGGAGCATAATTTGGATAACGCTCCCATAAGAAAAGTTGAAGAAAAACATAGTCGACGATTGTTTCAACTACTCGACCTCCTCTCGATCTAGCTTGATTCTCCACTATTAGATCAAGATTTTTGTATAAATTGCCTAGAAAAAAAGGGGGCTAAAGAAACTTCAATCCCTTGGGCCAATCGAATATCAAAATGGAAAACCTTCTTTTGAATTTTGTCATGCGGCTATCCGGCCAAAACAAAATGAGGCAACTAGGTAGCAAGGAAAGCCTCGAAATAAATATTGCTTGCCCTACCATCACCAAGAACAGTGGTAAGAATATCTGACTTGCTTTTCAAATATTCTTCCCTCCAAAAATATCGGATCCATCCATTCAATGTTACCCTGGATCCATGCCTTCACCAGAACGCTTTGTCAGTACTACTTTCTTCTTCGAAAGCTCCAAACCATTGATTAGGTCATTGTAAATCGGTTGCTCCTTTTGAGAAAGAATGATAACCGAATGACATTTACCAAGAATCAGTAAGTTACAGAGAGCCCTAACATCTTCTAAAGTGGGTGTTATTTCCCCAAATACGGTAATGAATGTGTGGGTTTGGGGGTTCCATCGAAGAATAAGAGCTTTGATAGCTTCATTGTCTCATGAAATTTCAAGAAGAGATACTCGAATAGCATTAAAAATACCCACACTCTTCAACTTTGTTTCATAAATGGGATTGGTAAGAATATTTCTACCTTAAGAGCCCCAACCAGTAGGAAGACTGAAATCAGATTTGAAAGATATGGAAGAAAAGGGATAATCACCTCTAGCGATTCTAAAGTAAGGAATCAATTGAAATCGATTGATATTTTTAGAAATATCAGTATCCAGATAAGGAGTTACCAAATCTTTTTCGTCTATAGTGGTAGATGGAACGAAGCCATTCGAAGGATTCCAAAATAGCTCATTATGTGTTTCAACACATTTTTGATCATGAACTAAAATGGTTTTCTTTTGCTTGATGACAGCTTTGCCTTTACCTTTGGTTGACTGACCTTTGGGAGCCATCTCAAATAACTAGCATAGGAAAGAATAAAGTAAATTATTTGAGAGAAAAGAACTTGCAAAGAGAGAACAAAGGATAAGCACAGAAAGAAGTATGGGTCAAGATAAGTTGATCTTAAAAGATTTTCTCTTACTTATACATTTGAATTTGAAATGATTAAAACCGCCTAGAATTTCAAAACGTTGTTTTCTCGGATTAATAAGCATTGCATTTACTGTAACGAAGGTTACACACGAAAGGCCACAGAGACGGTTCACTGTAGCACTCATAACGCATTTAATGCACATGCCAATCTGTCCCCTAAAAGTATGCTTACAACGTGTCTAATCAACACGTGATAAGCACGGGGGGCTAATGATGATATTGGTTCCAATAAGAATGTGCCACTTGGAATCATAAAACATAATATACATATATTTCGAAAGCCCGTTTTGGGAGAATTATTTCGAGATGATCCTTAAGAATCTAAAACGTTACTTGAGATAAACTTTAGATATGTCAAGCAACCTATATATGTTGAGAATATATTTTCGAAGTAGTATATTTCGAAAGTTCATCCAAAATCAAATTGTCTTGAAAGTATTAACATACTGAGGATCTACAAAAGATGGACCTCAGATATTCGAATGCCCACATACATTGGGAGAATCACCTCGAAATAATAGCATTCTAAGGATTTACTTGAGATTGACCTTAGAACAAGTATCCATACATTCGAGTGCCCACATATGTTCGAAGAATCACCTCGAAATAAAAACATTCTAGGGATCTACTTGAGATGGACCTTGGACCAAGTATTCTGAAACTCTACATGAGATGGATTTCAGATTAACACGCTAAGGATCTAGCTGAGATTGACCTTAGAGAAAGTATTCTCAAGCTCTACTTGAGATGAACTTCAAACAAGTGTCATTGTTTCAAGCGCCCACTTTTGGTGGGAGAATTATCTCAAATCAATATAATACTCGAAACACTTAACATTCTAAGGATCTACATGAGATGGACCTCAGATATTTGAGAGCCCACCTGTGTTGGGAGAATTATCTCAAGATCATATATTCTAAGGATCTACTTGAGATGGAACTCAAACTTTCGAACGCCCACGTGTGCTGGGAGAATCATCTCAAAATCATATGTATTTAGAGGATCTACTTGAGATGGACCTCAGACCTTCGAGCGTCCTCATATGTTGGGAGAATTATCTCATAATCATAAGTATTCTAAAAGATCTACATAAGACAGATCTTAAATCAACATTCTTTTGAATGCCCATTTAAATTGGGAGGATTAATTCGAAGTATTGAAGTATTATGCCAAAGTAATATATGCATTGAATTTAGATTAATCTTTTATAGCTTTATAGGAAATTGTCTCATGTCTATAATGCGTTTAAAATGTGGCTGAATAGCAATTTCTAAACGCCGAGGGCTAATGATGATGAGCCAATTTGAAAATTGATTTAATCCAATAATACTATGACGTCTGGCAAGGTTAGTTATGTAAATGTACATTTTAAAGAATATATAATTAAAATTCTGAATGTCTTCCCGAAAGCCCACCCTCGGTGGGAGAATATTTCCAAAACAGTATATTTCGAAAGCCCATTTCGAGAGAATCACTTCGAAATTAATAATGTATTTGAAGCTTTACTTGAGATAGGCTTCAAACCATATTCTTGAAGGAAAACCTTCGAAATATCCAGCAAATATAGCATATTTAGGTTAGCCACCTCGAGAAGGCCAATCCATCATCACAGGTAATATCTCATATGAGCTTATCAGCATAATGCTATTTCGATGTTGTATTTCGAAAATAGTCTTTGCTAGGCATTTGGAGACGACATCTCGAAATGACCAACTTATTATTATCCCAAAGTCATTTTAAATCATCTTTCGGGATAATCATATAAATAACTAGAAGTCAACTTTCAAGATAGTTACTCGAAATGATCATTATGAAAACATAATGTTATGAATTACAAGGGAACATTCCCTGATATCTATTACTCATCGAAACTAGTGAATTCAAGCTTATTCATTTAAAGCATAAGGGGAAATAAACATCAGACTTTCAAGAATGAAGGGTCAGAGAGATAAGTCCTCTCAAGATCCTCAAAGATCTTGTAGCATTTAAGGACTTGAATCAATACAGAACATAACATATCATTAATTTTATAACCTCATATTCATTACTAATCCAAATATTGCGAAAGCATTTATTGAAACGTTGTATATTGAATTAGAAGTTTTGGATATTGAATATTCAAATCAAAATGCCTATTCAATCAAACGTTTTCAATCTATTCGTGAAACATTGCAAACTGTTAAGTAACGAGTCTGAGGCTATAAAAGGGCAATGACACATCAGAAAGAGGGATTGGATTTTCGAGCATTTGAGATTCTCTGAGAATTGTAGAACTTTTGTTTAAGGAATCATCTTTTTTGAAATCTGTATAAGTTATGTGGTGTCTTTCTGAACATTCCTAACCAATCTCACATTTTTCCTTCTTTGCTATCATCTTCCAAAAGGAAACCTTTCGCTGGAACGGTCTTTCTTTGATTTAGGCCAGTGAAAGCAAGTATTCAAAACCATTGTTGTGCAAACCAATTTGGTTAAATGACATTTTAGGTCATTTACCGGTTTGTGCATCACCAGCACCCAACGGATAGCAGTGGTGTCGTCCGCTTGAAAGGGTGATGAAGTAGTGGGACGGTCACAGGCCGATCGTCTGCTTTGATACCATGAAGAAAAACAGAGTTTATTGAGAATTCTTAGGTGATTACAAAGAGACCCCATTGGAGATTTAAATAGAAAATACATAGAGATAAAAATAGAAACTAAATCAATCTAATCCAATTTGATTAGATTTTAAAATCAAATTCATATCTTCTAAATCAATGCAAATCTTTATCAGTTCTTCCATCAAAACAGCAGCTTCAATATGGTTGAGATACACATGATAATGTGTATCTCACATGTACCAAACCTCAATGTGCTTTCCCTTGATGTCTTTATAAGTTGTACAAAGATTATGTGTAGCTATGTGCTCTTATAAAAATAATTATAACTAAAATAGAAATGATACAACTAATTAAGGAATCATGAATCTCTCCCAATTGTTTCCTTATTATGCTCCATATATTCTCTCCTCTTTTTTCTCCCATTCTTTCTATTTTTCAATCTTTCCTATTCTCTGTTATTTCTATTATTCTCTCTCTTCACACTCTTCAACAGTGGTAACGACAAGCAAATGACTGTTTGGCAATTGACAAGCTTGATACAATTATTATGCTGAGGACGAATACCGTGCTATGGCTTCTCTCACTTGTTAAATCACCTGGTTAGAATATCTTCTCACAAATCTTGGAATTTCACATGATCGCACCGCCACCGTATATTGTTGCTCTGCACATTACTGCCAATTTTGTCTTTCACAAACGGACCAAGCATGTCGAATTGGATTGTCACTCAATCCATGAATAGATTCAGTCCAGCCTCATTGTATCAACTCATTTACACACTTCTGAACAAACAGCTGACATTTTCACAAAACCATTGGGCCACGATCGTTTTCAGCATTTAATTGGCAAGTTGGGCATATTGAATATGCATGCTCCAACTTGAATTTGGGGGGGATGGGATTTACACACTTCTGAACAAACAGCTGACATTTTCACAAAAGCATTGAGCCACGATCGTTTTCAGCATTTAATTGGCAAGTTGGGCATATTGAGTATCCATGCTCCAACTTGAAGGTGGGGGGTGGGGGTGGGAGGGTGTTAGCTAATTAAGGGACCATGAATCTCTCCTAATTGTTTCCTTATTATGCTCCATATATTCTCTCCTCTTTTCTCTCCCATTCTTTCTATTCTTCTTTCTTATTCTCTCTTATTTCTATTATTCTCTCTTCTTTCTATTCTTCTATCTTTCCTATTCTCTATTCTTTTTATTTTGTACTACAACAATGTATTATAAATCATTGAACAATAAAGTCAGAACCACATCTGTATGTGTGGGTTTTTCTCCCGAGGACGTAGGCACATTAAGCCGAACCTCGTTACTTTCGTGTTATGTTTTAGTTACTTCTAGCTTTAAATTTAACAAATACATGTTAACCAAACATCTATATTAGGTCAAAAATCATTTTCTTACAAGCTAAACAAATGAGACCAAAAAGCTTTCAAAATTAGTTCTTAGAATAAATTTAGAGAACTGACTCATGGAAGGAGTTCTTGATCAAAATGAACAATTTGATTTCAAAATCAAGTTCATAATCAAAACCAATTTTTTGATTGATTTGGACATTTTAATTGGTATTCTCGATTTGGATTATGATAATTGGAGAGAAAACCTCATAGATCCCTTTGTGAACGGATTTGGGTTAACATGCCGAGAGCCATTAACTCAAACTCATCTTACAAACCATTCCAACCAACCCTACTTGGGTGGATTTGAGGTGGCGTCTTTACCTTTTAATATGACACATGCACTCAACCCTAACCCAACTCGTTCCAAATCAAATACTAAAATCGTATATATCAAAACGGGACTTTAGATTCTAATATGAATATCAAACATGAAAATTTTGGAACCTTGGATTTTGAGAGAAAATAAAAGAAAATGTTGGAGAAATCTCCTATTTGGTTGAAAAAGGAAAGAGTTTGGGATCGAAATTTCGAAAGAAATTATTTGATATTTTTTCTCTTTAGATGATCATTTCTCCCTAAAAAGGTAAAGATTTTGAAAGAAAGAAAAGAAAAGAAAGGTGACGAACACTCTCCAATATTTCAACCTAACTTACAGCATATGTTGTATTTCTTTGTGTTGGCGAAAAAACCAAATCTCCTCTTTTCTCGGTCGATTATTGGTTTCTCTTGGTTGTGAGGCTGAAGGGGTGCGGGCGTGCCAGAACTTTTACAAGTTCACCTGAGGAAAGGTAGTTTAAATCAAACTACGTAAGTTAGTTTTTAATGCAAACTAGTCGATGTGTGGTCGATTTTGAGTCAGACGATTGTATGGTTCCTAATCTCGAAGGGTCAGTTGTTGAACCAGAAATAGTGATTTTACGCGTTAATAGAACTTTCACATAAGATAACTAGAACATAAGTTAAAAAAAAAAAAAAAAAACTAGAAGGTAAACCTTTTTAATTGGAAAGACACAAACTATATATGAACAAAAATGTATAAAACCTTCGACGACTCCTTGGGGTCTGATTGTGGGAACGCGACTAGCTCACGGGTGCACAGATCAGCATACAAGGGACTATCGAGAGGGGCTCTGTAAATCTCCCGATTGGGATTCCTTCGTTATCGACTAGTGGGATCTTCTGAGAGAAACTTAGTTCGAAGCAAGAAGTAGGTGCAGCAGGATCCTTGCAAAAACTAAGGGCTAACTAGTGACGCTGGGGATCAATGACTAAGCTATGTGTAGCTTTCGAGTTGATTTGCTGTGGAGACCTCTCTTCGTCTTTGCCAATTCCTTCTTATAACCATCCATTACAATTGTTTGGCGGTTTATGGCTGATGGGTGGTTACCTTTCTTCTTTTGCTGACACTTGACCCACTAATAAAAATTCGGTTCCCTTGTTGTTCGGCTATCATTTTGCCCCATACCAATCTAGGCTAGTTAATCCTCTGGGCCCATGATAATCCTCTGGACTTAGCTTGACCAGGGCCCAGACTGGGTTGGCACTTTCCGCGGCCCGGTCTGGCTTTGGCGGTCTGGATTCGGCCTAAACAGTACCCCCCTTCTCTTGTCATTTCAAAAGTAATCTTTTGGGCTGATAGTAGAAGATGTAATCGGATGTCCTTGGAACTCGAAGATAATAATTAAAGCGTCCAAATCTCACCTTTTTTAATTTGAAAAGCAATCCCTGACCGTCTTATCTGTTCATCTTTCCGTTTTCTTTCTCACTCGTTCTTCGTTCAACTCTTCAATGGTGTCTGGCAGCTCCCTTGAATCATCTTCCCCTTCCTTGATCTCTTCCTCTGCAGATCAACTACCCATTTTTCATTATGAGGGTTCTCTTGCCCTTGGTTCATCTTTTCCAGAAGTCACTCCGCAACTAGCTTCTGTCTTACAATTTGTTTTTCCCCGATGCCTGGGCGAAAGTTTCCTTGCCGATGTTGCCTTTCTAGATTGGCAAGCTTGGACTACTGGTCGTTCCTTGAGCTCCTGGTCAAAGGCCAATACAGACTGGGTTTCCTTGATCGATCGTTTGTCTCTCTTTTCCCAATCTTTAGAAGTCTGTGGGTATTTTTGAACTGATCCCGTATTCACGCTTCGAGTTCTCTATGGCTCATCCCATGCTTCCTGTCTTGCTTTGCTTCTAGTCACGTTTCACCAATATTTTTCACCTTCCATGTGATCCTATGGGCCTGACTATCCTGGATGTTTGTGCTCTCACCAATTTAACTTTGGTTGGGGGGTCAGTTGATGGTAATCTCCCCTCTTCTAATCTTTCTTTTGATAACTCTAATGCTCGAGTTGCCTATTACACCTTCATGCTCAAGGAGAAGAAGACTCCTATTCCTGAAGCATTGCTCTTTCCTGTTGATGTTCTTGTACCACAGTTTGTGTGTGGCTTCTAGCCAACTTAACAAGGAGTACACTCGTGTCACTGTTGCTTTAACCGGTGGCCATCATCTTGCTTTGGCTCCGTTTTATTTATCTCAACTTTACCGCAGTCTTTTCAACCTCTCCAGCCGAAATCTTGCTTTTGTGGGTGGCCCCCTATGGCTTCTGCAGTTCTAGATTTGGAAGTATTTTCCTAGGTTCTTTGCTAAATCAACTATGGCACCCGTTTTAAATTTGCTTTCCCATGGACAACGATGGTTGAATGTCAATATTGTCCCTCGGTCCTTCGCTGAATCCTTCCTATTCTTTTTTACTCTTCCTCTCAATTGTTCTGATCTACTTTTTCTTCCTTTTCCTATTGAATTCGGTTATTACGAATTTCTCAACCTCAGTCTCTTTGAAAGTTCTGATGATCCTTCGGCCATTTCTAAACAGAATTTAATCTGGGCTTCCTATCTAGTCTGTCGAGACTTGCACTTTGGGTCTCTAGAGGATGGGAAGTCAGACTGCAACCAGAAATGCGGTGTGGAAATCTATTTCCCGAATTTATTGTCTTGACTATTTGGGTTTGCCCAAACCGTTCCATCTCCTGCTTTTGTCTCTTTGAATCGGTCACCATAACTTAGAACTATTATCTCTTAAGCTGAAGATATCAACCGAGTGAACCAATATTTTGAAAGTTTGGCCGCTGAGTTCTCAATTCCCCATTGTCCTAACATCCCTTTGTCTTCTCCAGCTTTTCAATCTTGGTGGTCTAGCTACTTCAGCTCTACTTTTTCCTTAGATCTATCTGTTTATGTATCTCGATTGAATTCGCCAGTCGAATCAGCCCTTCCCCCTTCGGTCAATCCTCATTTGGCTACGCAGAAGGTTAGCCTTAAGAAAAAAGGTAAGGCCCTTGCCAAAGGTCCTTCCGAACGTTCCCAGAAAGTTAAATAAGGTATCATTTCTGCTTTGAAATTATAATTATTTTTTAGAACTATTACGGGTTCAAATGGAACCCTTCAGGTTCTCCCAAGTTATTGAAAGAAAAAAATGGACCTTTCCTATGCTAAGAAATCGGCCACCCATGATGAATAGTGTCTGCAGGCTTGGCTCTCGGCCGGATCCCACTCCTCTGGGGTCTTTGAGTCGGACATGTCCCATTATTTCACACCATTACATAAACCCCACCCATTCTTGATTCGGCCCTTGGAATGGCCGAGCCTCTTTTTTCTCCTATGGATCAACCGAACCTTGTTAGTTTTAGTGAGATGTTTGCTCCTTCTGCTTCCCTAACCACACATGCAACTTTAGCATTACCATCGGCCGGGGATACCATTGGTACTTTGATTTATCTTTTTCGGACAATTGGCTTTGGTTGTTGTTCATGAATAGATGTTTTATATCCTTTTTTCTCCTTTCAGCAAAAGCTTTACCACTGCCCTCAGAAGATGTATCAACCGATGTTGCCTTTGAAGGGGATGATGTGGAAGAGGAAACATTGTTAACTCTTCGTTAATCCAAGAAAAAGCCAAAAACAAAGTCAAAGCCTGAGCCGACACGCCAGTCCACATGTTAGTCTAGGAAAAGCTTCAGTACCAAAGATCTAGGATCCCTCGTTGATCTCTCAAAAGATGACCCTCCCATCGGCATTCCATTTGAAAACAGACAACCAGAAACGCCGGTGTCTGCTCCCGCTTCGAAGCGGTCGAAGTAATTGGCTGCACGTGAACTTGATTGGGGAGAGGGTCCAAAAGCGGTGATGAAGGAGAGGTACCAAATGACTTTTTCGAGAGGACTGAGACTGCCAGAATTGAACATTCTGTTGATGAAGAAATTTTTGAGAGCTCATTTCCTCCTGCTTCCGATACCGTTGATGATTCTCCCTTCGCTATAAGCCCTGATGCCAGCATACCTACAATCCCTGCCGATTTCGTTGAGTACCTGAAATTGGCAGATGATTTTATTCAAGATTCTTCTAATTTGATTCTTACTCCTACTTCTGATTCGGCTCTGACTGCGGCTCTAGAGAAAGCCAAATCTGAACTTAAGGGGTTATTTTCGTTGGAACTGTCCGAGTTTGGCGATGAGAATCACCTTTCTGCTTTTCATTTGCACTTTAACTTGCTCTGGTCGTCTAGTTCGACTGATTCTTCTATTATTTCTACTATGGCTGAAGTTCATGCTTGGGTTATTGGATTTTAATTGGCACGCTCCTAGGAAGACGAAGCAAAATCATTTTTGAAGGATCTGTCTATGAGGATCGTGGAGATAACTTAGCTGAGGAGCTTCTTCGGAGTCAAATCAGAGGAAATGGAAGCTGCCAACCTAAAGATCGTCCAAGCCTACAAACATCTGGAAGAAATTGATGCCAAGAAGAAGAGATTACATGAGGAGAATACCAATCTACTTGCGACCATTGCTGCGAAGAAAAAAACCCAGCGTGGTATAGCTCTGGCTCAGCAAGGGGTTGCTGCTGAATTGCCAAAGAAGGTAGAGGTCGTGCGGACAGTGAAGAAGAAGGAGAATGAATGGGTGAGCAAAAAGCGGCACGCAGTGGAGATGGCCGAGGCTTTAATTGCCAAATTTAATGCTCACAAAGACCTTTCTTTCTAAACTATTTTATATCTTTGGTCGGCCAGCTGAGTGTTTGAAACATGATTTTTTTCTTTACTTTCTATTTAGCTGTTAGTCAGCTGTGTTTGGTCTTGAATGACCATTTTTGATGTTGGCTATAGGATTTTCTAGGCCATCTTTGGCCACTTTTACTCACATTTCTCTTGATTCCCAAAGTTGGGAAGAACTTCTTTAAATATCGACTGTTGATAGTTTTTTCTTTGGTTGATTCTGCATCTTATTGAATGGCATATGCCTCTCCTTTTAATACTCTTTGGATCCTGTACGGACCTTCCCCAGTCAGCAACCATTTTCCATACATGTGGTCCTTATGGCCAATTGGTAATATAGTTTTCTAGACCAGTTCTCCCTCGGCAAAGCATTTTCCTTTGACTTTTTTATTGTATGATCTTGCCACCATTCTCTTTTGGGCTTGTAATTCTTCAAATGCCATGAACTTGGATTTGTCTAGGTCTTCTAGCCCTGTCATCATGGCTTCTGTATATTCATCTGGTGGCACTTGATGTTGCATGATTGCTCTCATCGAGGGGACTGTAATTTCAAGGGGTATTATAACATCATGACCGTACATTAATGCAAAAGGGGTATTTCCTGTACTTGATTTAAAAGCTGTACGGTAAGACCATAATGTTGTACTTGATTTGAAAGATGTACGGTAAGCCCCATAATGCTTCTGACAAAGTTTTATGCCATGATCTTGGCTTTTCTTCGATTATTTTCCGTAAAATGTTCTTTAATACATTGTTGGTGGATTCGGCTTAGCCGTTTGCTTGAGCATAGTACGGTGTCAAGTTGGTAATTTTGATTCCATACTCTCCTGCAAACTTAATTACTTGCCCCCAGTAAAAACAGAACCTTGATCGGCCGTTATTGTTTCTGGAATCCCAAATCTGTGGATGATTTGTTCTTGTATAAACTCAATGACATCCGATTGTTCCACACTTTTCATTGGTTTCGCTTCTGCCCACTTTGTGAAGTAATCAGTAGCCACTGTGTAATGACCTGAAAACTTAAACTCAACTAATTCAGATTAATGACGGTGCAAATTTCAAAATAATTAAATGAAGTCCACTAACATCCTAGGTTATGCCCATTAAACCCCTGACCTCAGAAAGTTAGATTAAGAAAATAAATAAAATTAGATAGTAAATCTGAAAGATCAGTTGATAATTTAGGGATTTATTAAGATTTAATTAATTATGATCGTAGACTTCCGAGATCCAACTCAGCCTTAATAACAAAAGCCCTCTAACAGGACCCGCAAATACGACCAGTCGAGAAATATAGAGCCAAACACCCTGTTTTGACCTTAAGTAATGGAACTATTCACAAACTTCTTATAAATAGAGCCTTTGGCTTATAAAACACAAATCTCACTTTCTCTCTTCTCTTTCCTGGGATTTTGTAGCCATGAAGGAGATTTGGAGCTCAAAGATGAACTTCCAAGTTCTAGAATGTGCTGCAACTCAAATCTGACTCACGCGGCTACACCCCTAGTTGAGTAACCTCCTTTGATCGTGTATTTCGGTTGTGTTTTAGTGTTTTGACCTAGGAGAAGTGTTATTTGCTTCATACCCTCCTTCTCCTAGGGATTTAAACCTTTATATCTGTTGTATGTGGAACCCTAATCACCAGACTAGTATATTTGACATGCATGAGGTAAAGCCTAACCCTTAAAGTAGAGAAAAAGGGGAAAAACTCTAAATCCCTACCTAAGACCAACTGAAATTAATATTGAACCACAATTGGACCTTCCTGGGAGTGAAACCTAACTCCCAGTGAAATTTCAATCTCAGCAGACCTTTCCCCAGCTTCGGTGCCCTTATCGGCGCACCGACGAGGTCGCCGAATCTCAGAGGCCAAATAGAGCTCTCGGGAATTGTCGCCGAAGAAACTTAGGCACATCGAATAGGTCGCCGAAGCCTCCCTTAGGCACACCGACGAGGTCGCCGAAATATAAAGTGACAAAACCAACTTGACTTCTCGTTTATCGAGACCCATTTGGACCAAACCCTGAGGTGTCAACTCATTTGGCACACTTTACCACATTTAGGCGCGCCGACAAGTTGCCGACTACCCGGCCAAGCACTCCACAGGTCCAATTGGAGTGATTCCAACGGGAGCGGGTGTATCTTGACTAGTTACACGTATCTAGCATATTTTCGAGTTAGTTAGACCTTTGGTGTAAAATCCGACCCCTCAACCCAGAAATCTAGTCAGCTTAGTTGGGCCAAGCAATAGGAGTTTTCGGGAAAAATGGGTAAGCATGACCGCCGAACCTTCTTATTAGCTTAGCCCCATCATAATACGCATGTTGAGATGTAATTGAATAATGAAATGCTTCATTTGCTTATTGAATGGTGAAATTATGCATATTGAGATGCCCTTGATTACTATATCATAGAAATGTGATTGGTTTAGGCACTCGGTTGCCTCTCATGTGAATGAATGATGAATGAATAATGTGGATGAGTAATTAGTGCCAGTGTGCCCAACGTACCTCAAATTGTTAATAGTAGAATTATATTGCATTTTAATTTCCTGTTAGTAGTATTTAGAAAGACTTGTAGCTAGAGTTAGATTTGTTATATATTCTTATATGCTATTAGTAAGTTAGGTTATATATTTCCTATTAGGTAGTAAGTTAGATATATATTTTATAGTGATTAGTAAGTTAGATTCTGTGTTTCAATGTTCTTAGTAAGTTAGTTATGGGAGGCCCATTTGATTGATTACGTGAATATATGCCTATGAATTATCGAATGTTGCATTTAATTAAAGGATGTGAATTGAATGTTGCATATGGATTTTCCGAATGTGATAGCCTAGTCTTATACCCTCATGACACAAAGGATTTAGACTGACATCTGGGATATTGACTTGATAACTATTCAGTCCTACGAGAGGACACTATGGTCAGACCAAGCTGAGTAAGCGAACCCACATAGGGAACCTCTTCAGTCTTGAGGTGAGACAATTGCTCAAGGATCTGCACGTTGGTGTAAGCTTGGGAGACAGATAGGCCATATATATACCCTCTGTTGGGTTGTGAAGATGTATGAATCCCTGAGGGATACCGCAGGTGGCTGCAAGTCTTGGCTGAATGGCCCGTGATCAAAAATAAGTTGGGGGATTGTGCCTCCTAGGTTGAAAACCCTTAAAACTATGCGATGCCCATAGAATGGTCATATTCCTTAGTCCGTTCATACGGGGGGGTGCATTCAAGTTGCTGGGACACCTTAGGGTGAATTCAGGTTGCTGAGACACCCCAGATAGAGATCGAGATCGCGTGGGATCATACGATATTTCACAACTTAGACAGCTTAACATTTCTCTTGCATTGCACGTCTGTGTTGATATTATTGTGAGCGCCACTTGTATGATGCACTTGGCCTAATTCTCATACTATAAAATCAATGCATGTAGTGTAGGATCATAGACCACTGAGTAATACTCTGTGAGGATGGGAGAGAATTATTATTTTATGACACAATTGTACATTTCACACACATATTATAATTATTACACGACTGTACACGTCTGCACTTTTTCTCAAATACTGGAACATGAGTGAATGCCCTTCATCGAAGGTTTATTCATCCGGGCTTCCAGCTTATGGATGTTGTTTAATATTTCAGGTTCAGAAGCTTAGACGCGGCACGAGAAGACTCGGTTTGGGTAGCGTACTCTGATAGACATATGGTGTGGTTAGAAGTAGATTTTACTTCATTTGAATTTGCTAAATTTAGTATATCTTTAGTAGTTACTTATATCTTACTAGAACCATTAATCTTCCGCTTATGTTTGTTGATCCACCTCCATAGCGATATGGAGTGAAGGTCGCAACTTAATCCGAAAATTCTAAATTTTTGGATTGGGTCGTGACACACTATAATGAACTCATGTAACCCTGACTATGGGGGATGTATCTTGCCGATGAGATCTATGACCCATCTTCTAAACAGCCATGGCTTTATTATCACGTATAGATCCACGGCCGGTACCCTTTGAATTGGGCCGTACCTTTGACATTCTCACAACCCTTAGCGAACCTGAGACGGTCTTTCAATATTGTAGGCCAATAGTGTCCATGCCTTCTTATTAGCCATCTAATCTTGATGCCAGCTTGGTCTGCCCCGCATATCCCTTCATGCACCACTGCCATGCTCAACATGGCTTCGTGTGAACTCAAGCATCTTAGGAGTATCCCGTTTGGGCTTTTCCTATACAATTCGACAGCCACCATTACATACTTGTTTGACGCGATCTTCAACTTCATGTCGCTCCTCAAATTAGGAGTTCTTAGATCTTCCATAAATGGAACGCGCCAATCATTGGGTTGCGTTTCAATTACTGTGACATCTAAGGATTCAATCCTTCTTCTAACAGATAGCAGGAATATTTTCTGGACCAAAATGATTCTTTCGGTTGTCCCTTCCATCATTCTTAATCTTGATGCTAGTTGAGCCATCTCGTTGGCTTCTTCATTCTATTGCCGTGGGCAATGGGACAGTATTACATCATCAAACTCTTTTATCAGTTGACAAGTTGTAGTATACAACGACATGAGTTGCCAACTTAAGCAATTATACTTGCCTCCCTGCTGGTTGATCAAAAATTAATTTCCATGGCAACAACCCCACCATGTTCGATTCATACACCACACAGGATCCTACAGTAGGATCACCAAAAGGATGATCGGCCAAAAAGTCTACCATTACTTGGCATTTTATTTCTTTCTGAGGGATGTAGACAAATGTAAATTTTGACAATGGTAAGATCCATTTGCCTATTCTCCCCCTCAAATATGGTTTGCTCAGAATATACTTGATTACGTCCGTTGGGGCGATTAGTAATATTGTAGAAGCTATTAAGTAATACCTCAACTTTATGGCCGCATAATACAAAGTCAAACATAGCCTTTCAATGGTCGTATACCTCTGTTCGACCGGTAACAAAAAACCTTCTTAGGTAGTATACCGCCTACTCATATTTTTGGTCGTTCTCTGTGCTAAAAGAATCCCAATAGACTTCTCGGCCGCTGATATGTAAAGCTTTAGCGGCCTCCCTTTCTTTGGGGGTATCAATACCGGAGGATTTGCTAAATATTCTTTAATAGCATCAAAAGCTTTTCGGTGTTGTTCCTCCCATCTGTATTCCTCTTCTTCTTTCAGCCGTAATTAAGGAGAGAAATATACTAATTTCCTGTCCGAATTAGAGATGAATCTCCTGAGAAAAATAATTTGGCTGAGGAATCGTTGTAGTTGCATTTTGTTATGTAGTGGCTTAGCTTCTATGATAGTTTTTGCCTTGTTTTTATCTATCTCAATCTCTCTTTGGTGTACCAAAAACCCCAAGAAATTCCCTATCGACACCCCAAATGCACATTTTAAAGGATTCATCTTCAGCTTATGTTTTCGCATCCTTTTAAATAAGACCCTCAGATGCTTGAGGTGTTATGTTATTTCTGCCAATTTTACCACTATATCATCTATATAGACTTCCATGTTCTTGCCAATCATATCATGGAAAATGCTATTCATTGCCCTTTGATGTGGCCCCGGCATTTTTTAATCCAAACGGCATTACAACCCAGCAATATAAGCCTGTTGCCCCTGGCCTCGAAACGTGGTTTTTTCCACATCTTTGGGCGCTATGTTAATTTGATTGTAACCAGAATGGCCATCCATGAAGGATAATACTTGGTATCTAGCCGCTCTGTCAATCAGCAAATCGGCCATTGGCATTTAGTATTCTTGAGGGGTTGCCAAATTGAGATTCCTAAATTTGATGCATACCCTGATTTCGTCATTCTTTTTCATGACCAGTACTACATTCGAGACCCATTCTGCATAACGGATTGGTCGAATAAAGCCTGCTTTGAGCAATCATTCAATTTCTTCTTTTATTTTTCCGTTACTTCAGCCGTCATTCTCCTGGCCGATTGTTTATGAGGTCTATAGCCTGTTTTCAAGGGTAACCGATGCTTAACAAGTCTTTGTTCTAAACCAGGTAATTCATGATAGTTCCAAGCAAAACAATCTTGGAAATTAGTAAGTCTATCAACTGATATTTACATTGCTTAGGGAGCAAACTACTTACATAAATTGACCGGTGATTGGTTATACTACCTACATCTATTTCTATCAAAGGGTCTTCTACTTCGTCCTTCACATCATCCATCTTCCCAGGAGTCATTTCAATGTCTTGCATGGATAGCCCTTTATCTATATCCATGTCATCTTCTGCGATACATTCGGCTGAGCCAACCAAAACTTCTTTATCTAGTTGCCTTTCATTCATATAGGTTTTTAGTCGCAACACGGTTGCCCTGACTATGGCCAAACTCTCGTTCTTTCTTTCCTTATTCATCATGGTACTTCTTCAATCTTTTAATCCAAGCTTGACCGATAGGGAATTATCATTGTCGGTCCCGCTTCAATTTGATCTAGCTCATGGTCGATCGTCACTGAGATTCCTGTCGGTCGGCCATTGTTCTTGCTCTTCATGAACTTCGCTGGCCCTATCTCCCCTCCATAAAGTAGGGCTTCAGACGAGTTAGAATCTACCAAAAATGGGTGTCCGTCTGCCTTGATGATTTCCACTTTGTTTTCATTCCAGAAGATTAGGAATTGATGGAGGGATAATGGTATGCAGTGGATCCAAGCATGCCCCAAGAGTGCATTGTAACTTGAAGATGATTCCACCACAAAGAAGGCATTCAAACTCTTCTTTCGCCCAATTTCTAACTCTACCGATAATACCCCTTGAGTGGTTGAGGTTCCCCCTGCAAAATTAGTGACCCTTATTTCAGTCGAAATTAGATCAGTTATGGTTTTGCCCACTCTATTCATTACCATGTTGGGCAATATGTTTACGGCTGCGCTGTCATCAACCAAAACTCTGGTGATGAGGATACCGTTCATATGTACATTAATGTACAACGGTCGTAAATGTTGAGCCATCCTTAAGAATGTCTTTTCAAAGGTTACTTTATCAGTCTTACCGTCGAAATCAATCATAGGCTGGTAACCTTCACCTTTCACTCTTACCTGACTTGCCGGGTCTTGCTTTTCCTGAGCACTGACTAGTGTAGCCACCATGGCCTCTTGGGCCTCCTCTTCCTCCTTATCTAGCTCATCATACTCCTCTTTCGCCTGGAAAGTGATTTTACAATCCATGGTTATTGGAGGAAAGGATCTGAATTGAATAGTCTCGCTCTCCTCAGTGCTGAATTTTTCATCCAGGAAATTATCACTCATCAGTGGTGACTGCTCTGAGGTATCGGTGCTCTGGAACTGTGCTAGCAGTTGATCTAATAACAACCCATCGTCTTCCTCCATGAAAGTAAGCTCTGGAGATGCTTCTTTCCTTTCCTGAATTGCTAATGGCATTTCTTTATTTGGAGCCATTATTTGGGTCTTAGTTTTTGCCTGGGGGTCCCTTGCAACAATCATACCTCTCTGCTCCCTCTGTTTGACCGATATTTCCCTGATGGCTACTTGATGCCTTTGCCATCGCCTCTTCTGGGTTTGAGTCAGCTCATACCCTGATCGGTCGAACTTTGGGTGGATTACCCGAGTCCATCTATCATTTCTGACCCTCGAGGGTTTGATCATTCTTGGATTGGCAGTGTATGAACGATTATCTCTACTTGCGTACCACCTTTCGAGAGGCCCCTAGTGATAGTCTGGCCTTTATTGCTGAGGTGGCGACCGCCATGGCTGGCGATAACTACTTCTTGTGTGCCTGACTTGTCTTCTCATGTCTTCACGGCATCTATCGCAAATATTGCGAGCTTGGTGAAACTCGTTTTGGGCATTTGAATGGCCAGGTGGGAAAACCAATCGATCGTCAAAATGGTGATTATGCCATGCTAACGGCCTGCCGTCGTCGACCTTATTCCCTTCGAAGGACCACCTTCAAACAAGGGTTCTTGAGCTTAGACCAAATCATATTGACTGGGAAAGTTGCTGGAAATGGATCTGTATCGATCTCCATTACTTCCTTTCCTTTCTTAGGGAATTGAAGCAGACCTCAGTCAATATTGTCATGTACCACAGCACGAAAAACAAAACAATCAGCAATTGAATGAGTCTGTGATCTATGCCACCTTACAGTATTCTCCCTTTTTCATTACATCGGTCGAAGGCACTTTATGCCCTTCCGGTAGCCTGATGAATTTGCCTCTTAGGAGATGATCAAAGATTTCATCAGCCTTTGATATGTCAGAGGAAACTTTCCTCCATTTTTCAGGAAAATTCTTCTTTCCTTCCATTTGTGTATTGGCAAGCTTTTTTTTCAAAGCCATACAAGTAAAGGGCTTATTGGCTATTACTTCGGCCAAAGCTAACTCGTAATTGAGATCTTAAAAGTAAGTCCCAATGATGGTCGTTTTTCTTTGATTTTCTTCTTGCAAAATTCGTTCATATTTGGCTACTCCGGTTGATAATTCGACCAAATCTTCGAATTTCATTCCTTCAAACTTCTTCCGAAGTTCTATATCCAAACCATTCTGGGCCAGTTTTACGAATTCCGTCTCAGGAAGAACTATCCTACCTCTGTACTTGGAATAGCCTGGCCTAGTGTTTCGGCCGACACGGTATTACTCTCTAGTGCTTCCTCTTGGACAGCATCCATAATAGGTAACACTCCTTCGTGGTCATCGTCGTCTAACCATCCACCGGTTCTAGTTTTGGGTGTCATTTAGCTTCACCAGATGCATCCCACTGGGTGTGCCAAAAGATATCGGCGAAAAAACCAAATCTCCTCTCTTCCCGGTCGATTGTTGGTTTCTCTCAGTCATGAGGCTGAAGAGGTGCGGGACTACCAGAACTTTTACAAGTTCACCTGAAGAAAGGTAGTGTGAATCAAACTGCGTAAATTAGTTTTTAATGCAAACCAGTCGATGTGTGACATATTTTGAGTCAGACGATTGTATGGTTCTCAATCTCGAAGGGTCAGTTGTTGAACCAGAAATAATGATTTTACGCGTTAATAGGACTTTCACATAAGATAACTAGAACATAAGTTAACATACAACTAGAAGGTAAACCCTTAAACTAGAAAGATACAAAGTAAATATGAACAAAAATGTACAAAACCTCCGGCGGCTCCTTGGGCTCTGATTGTCGGAACGCGACTAGCTCATGGGTGCACAGATCAACAAGCAAAGGACTATCGAGAGGGGCTCTGTAAATCTCCCGACTAGGATTCCTTTGTTACCAACTAGAAAGATCTTTTGAGAGAAACTTAGTTCGAAGTAAGAAATAGGTGCAGCAAGATCCTTGCAGAAACTAAGGGCTAACTAGTGATTGCTAGGGATCAATGACTAAGTTATATGTAGCTTTCGAGTTGATTTGGTGTGGAGAAAGAGCAATCTTGCAAAAAGACATGTGATTGGTTCTTTTTCATTTTTAAATGATTTTGTTGCCAAAAAAAATTATATCTTGACCTGGTTAGAAAATTATATTGGGACTTACAAGCTCGGTTCAAGTCCCATGTAGTGTATAGTGAATCAGATCGCGACACATGTTCATACAACCGTTTTACACGGACTCAAAAAATCAAATACGTAAGAAAAGACATAAATAGCCCTGAATGTAGTGGTCCCCATCGTCCAGGGCACATGTTTTGAATAAGTAAGCCATTTTCATGTACTGTAAAACCAGACTTCGTTTTCTACACCTACAAGATTTCCATACTGATGAGTGATGACATGAAAAGAATGGGAGATCTTAACCATTAGATGAATGGACTGTTGACCAATCAATCAGAGAATTATGAATTGAGACCTTATGAAAATCAAAATTCTTTGTAAGTCATCCAAGAGAAGGGAAATCATAAAAATAGGACGCAAGTTGGATTTCTTCATAAAATTAAGATCAAACGATTAAAAATGCTGTCAAAATCCTGTTGATGAACATGAGTAAAAGTGACCCCACATAGGGATCGGACGGTCTGGATTGTCTATCAGATTAGTTCCTTGGCCATGGGTGCAAGGAAGGAAGTTTGGGTTGTCAATACAGGGAAGGTCACTGACTGATTCAAAAGGATTAATTAGAAACGTTGCTTTCCTTCCCAAACGCGTGGAAGTTTCCACATAATATCACAGGAAGCCAATCTTTCTCCTTTTACTCGGCATTGCGCTTCCCTCTTCAGCAAACATACTTCCTTATATATATCTACTTCCATCCACAACCAGAGAATAAGAAACTAAGAGTAAGAAATATAGAATATTAGATTGTTTTTGATTGGCAAGAGAAGAGAGAGGAGAGAGAAAGAAGCCATGGAGGATCTCCCACCAGGTTTTCGTTTCTACCCAACAGAAGAAGAGCTGATTTCATTTTGTCTTCATAACAAGCTAGAAGGGAAGAGACAAGACTTGGATCGAGTTATCCCTACCGTCGACATTTACGAGTTTGATCCATGGCATCTCCCACGTTAGAATCTCTTTCTTTACCTCTTTTCTTTCTTTTCCATTGTTTTGCTCAAATGGGTAATGGAAGAAATACATAAATATCAAAAAAATTAGTGGTTTAATCTGAGTTCTTAAGCACCTCAGCATTTCTTGAATGTTACTTTTGATAGCTTAAGCTACTGAGGTTTAGTATTCAGCTCTCTTACAATTAGATAGCTTAGGCTATGGAGGTTTAGTATTCATCACTTTTGCTTAATCTAAACATACCTGTTACATAAAAAACCCTACAAATGACATGAAATACTGTTTATAAGGAGCTAACCTTCCTACTGCTTCTTCTATCGTTTGTGGGTTTCAGAGATTTCAGGAGAACTTTGTCATGGAGATCCTGAGCAATGGTTTTTCTTCACACCCAGACAAGAAAGGGAAGCTCGAGGAGGAAGACCGAATCGAACTACGGCTTCGGGATTCTGGAAAGCCACTGGCACGCCGGGCTACGTTTATTCATCTAGTAACCGAGTTATTGGAGTGAAGAAAACAATGGTTTTCTACAAAGGAAAGGCTCCTGGTGGAAGGAAAACCCAATGGAAGATGAATGCGTATAGAGCCATTGAAGAAGAAGCTAGCTCATCTAGTAGTGCAACCATTCCAAAGGTGTGAACCAAGTAGTAAAAGGGATTTTAAAATAGGCATATTGATGTGATTCACACATCCATGATCTCGGCATAATAGTTAGAAGTGCCTTTTAATTTTACATCTTAAGAGAAAATTTCTGGTTTCTGTTTGTGTTTTGTGACAAAGAATAAAATCATTAGTAGGTGAAGTTAGCTAACTATATACCTTCTGTTGCATCATATATGTAGAGAAAAAAAAACACACACACACACAGCATATTCAAAATAAAGTGGCCCTGGGTATTCAATTCCTTTTTTTTTTTTTTTTTTTTTTTGGGGAAATTTACTGCTATATATACCATTTTCATTCCTTTCTGTGTTGCAGTTGAGGCATGAATTCAGTCTATGCCGGGTATACATAAAATCTGGATGCTTGAGAGCATTTGATCGACGACCATCAGCAGTGATCACGACAAGCGAGGTACCAATGCAACAAGCTCATGGGGCTGGATCAGGAACATCTAATCAGGACTCTCCATTAATGGTGGATAAAGCTAGCTCACCCGACAGTTCATCTTCAGGAGACCATGTTTGTACTCCTCAAACGGGAGAAACTACTGATTGGGAGATGACTGATGACCTTCAACCTCTATGGGAATGGGAACAATTGAATTGGCTCTAAGGAACTAAACCTGTCTACCTGAAGCTCAATTGAACCTGATCTAGTACAGAAATACAAGAAGATTCTTGCTTCTTCAATATTTATTTATTTTTTGCTTGTAAGTTATCTTTTTTCTTAGTTGAAGATTGAAATTGTATTGCATGGGTTCTAAATTTTTCTTTAGTATTGATGAAGTATATAATTTAATTGGAGAAGAGTAATTGCAGAAGCTATAGGAAATGGTTGATTTTGGGCAAGGAGATGGACCTAAGAAAATGTTGATCATTGCATAAGCTCACGAGTCAACTAAAACTCGGTCGAGTTGACTACAGACTCGTTTGAATTTATGGACTCTCTTGTAGATTCATTGTTATGGAAAAATATGGTAGCACCTGGAATGAGTAACCGAGTTGACCCGGGTGAATTTGAGATACTCGTTTGGATAAACTCATCCATTAAATATATTATAAAAGTATTAAACCTAATTATAATTTATAAAAAAATTTGGGAGGGGCAATTGACCCCCTCGCCTCTATGTGGCTCCGCCCCTAAGTGGTCCAATGACCCTGTGATAAAAAAAGGGGTTAATTTCACTTTGACCCCTTTTGTTTCTGACATTTTTAGTCAAGTACCCTTTTGTTTCTGAAATCCCATTGTCACCCCCCTCTTCTTTACTGTCAGGTCTTGGATACCCCCCTTAACTAACAAAAATCTTAACGCCGTTAATTTTTCTAGTAAAAAAGACGAAAATAACCTTGGTTTTAAACCTTTCCCTCAACCATGGGTTGAACCGGAACCCGCAATTGACAAAAATGCCCTTTACGACATAGAGCTTGGTCGTCTTCTCCATCTCGCGTGCAAAATTTGGGAGAAACAATAGTTTCTCCATCTCGCGTGGGAACTTCATCAAATCTCTCTACCCTGACCAATTCAACCCTAACAAGATTTCCCAAATCACACTCCGTATCAAAAACAATCCATATTTGGCCATTCACTTCTTCCTCTGGTCAGAGAAGAAGTCTCTCTGCAAACACGATCTCCTCTCTTACTCCACGATCATTCACATACTAGCTAGGGTTAGTCACAAAACCTCAGCACGAACCCTAATTCAAACTACCATTCATGTCTCCGAACTCCACAACAACATCGAGGATCCCGATCTCTCGTCAAAGCCTCCCAAGATCTTTGAAACCCTAGCAAAAACATTTAGGTTATGTGATTCAGCTCCTTTCGTCTTCGAGCTGCTCATGGAAGCTTGCTTGCAGGCTAGAAGGATAGATCGATCGATAGTAATTGTTCGGATGCTACGGTCTCGAAAAATTAACCTAACAATCCACACATGCAACCTTTTGATCCAGTCAGTTTCCCGGTTAAGGGGTTCGGATTCTGGTTATGCTATATACAAAGAGGTTTTTGCGCTTGATGATGAAGAACTTGAAAATAGGGTTTGCAGTATTAGGGTTTCTCCAAATGTGCAGACATTTAATATGCTGTTGCTTTCTTTCAACCAAGATGGTATGATGGAGAAGATTGGAGAGGTTTGGAATGAAATGGAGAAACTCAATTGCTCTCCAAATGTTTATAGTTACAGTGTTTTAATGGCAGCCTTTTGCGATGAAGGGAAGATTGCAGAAGCTTCAAGATTATGGGAAGAAATGGGAATCAAGAAATTGAAGCCAGATACTATGGTTTGTAATACACTAATTAGTGGGTTTTGCAGAACTGGACAGATTGAAATGGCAGAAGAACTTTTCAAAGAGATGACTTTCAGTGAGATTGAGACAACTTGTCTCACTTATGAACACCTAATCAAGGGATACTGTAGAATTGGGGATGTTGATTCAACCATTCTCTTGTATAAGGATATGTGCAGGAAAGATTTTAGACCAGAGGGTTCAACCATAGATGCAGTGATTGGTGTAATATGTGAGAAAAGTAAGGTTTCTGAAGCTTTGAGGTTACCAAGGAATGTGATGGAGAAAATGGAATTTTTGCCAAGTAGGACAAGTTATGAGATTCTGATAAGAGGCTATGTATGGAGGGGAATATGGAAGAAGCATTGAAGCTTCCGGCAGAGATGGTAGGGAAAGGTTTTGAACCAAATTCGGAGATTTACGGTGACTTCATTACCGGGTACTTGAAACGGGGGGATGAAGACGTAGCAGGAAGGTTGAAGAAGGAACCAAAGGGTAGTATAGTCATTAAATTGAAATTTTAACTTAAAAATGCATTAAACCGGATGATTCTGTTAGTGAGAGGGTATCAGAGACTTGACAGTAAAGAAGATGGAGGACAATAGGATTTCAGAAACAGGAGGGTAGTTGACTGAAAATGTCGGAAACAAGAGCGAGTCAAAATAAAATTAACATAAAGAAAAAATAAAGGACTATTGACTTGAGCGACCATGAGAATTTCGTTTAAGGTTCTAGGTTTGGATAATAGACTTAGCTTGGGGGCGACATTTGGGATCAGATTTTGAGGTTGGTTAAACAATCTCGAGGCTGATTCTATAATTTCGATTAGCTTAGATAATGTTGTTACCTATATTTTCACAAATATGATCAATGAACAAGATTTTGTCACGTGGTACATATGAATCAATACATGACTTCACAAAAAAAAAAAAACAAAAAAACCATGATCAGTCGTGATCGAAGTGATTTCGATTGTAGAAGAAGTAATTCCGGTAGGAAATCTACCCTGATCAAAAACTGGTCGTGATTGTTGATTGACTGTAGATCAATTGACCGTAGATCAATCGATCGCGATCAATGATGGGTCGTGTCACATTTCGATAGTAACCATGTCGACTGTGATCAAAGTCGGTCGTAAGGTTGACCACTCAATCGAAGAAAGATTGATCATGATCGATGGTCAACTATTCATACCTTAGGAGGGAGAAGACAAAATTTCAGATAGAGATCTTAATGACACATGGTGGAATGGTAGAAAACATGTGGCAGATGATTATAGAAACCCCAAAAAACACATGAGATAATAGGAAAAGATCTGTTATCGTAACTAATTGCATGTGCTAGAATTGGAAAGTGGCATGTGTCATAAAGCTTTGAAGTAGTTATAGCAACGACCTACATGTGACACATTTTGAAGAAGATATATAAAATGGTGCTTTAAGGCTTCAAAAGTAGTTATGGAAACTATCTACATGTGGTACATCTTGAAGAATACATATGTAAGAATGCTTTAAAGCTTCAAAGTAGTTATGAAAATACTTACATGTGATTATCTTGAAGAAGACATATGGAAAAGTGCTTTAACATTAAAGTAATTATGATGACTACCTACATGTGGCGTATCTTGAAGAAGACGCATGGAAGTGATTTAAGGCTTTAAATTAGTTATGATAGCTACTTATATGTGGCATATTTTGAATAAGATACATGGAAGAATGATTTAATGATTCAAAAGTAGTTTTGACAATTACTTACATGTGACAGAAGATGGAGATATCAATGACACTTGAAATAATTCGAAGGTCAAAGAGATAACCACATTTGATAATGGGCCAAGAAAGGTGCTCATGATCATTGTTGCTTCAGAAAGTATAAATAGAAGAGGCCAAGAAGAAGGAAATGCCTCCCGGAAATCTTAACAACAACCCGATTTACACACTCTACAATCCAAACCCACAAAGGTTTACTATTTATCCGCTACCCTGAGGGTACTTCTATACTATTTCAACCCTCATCGAGCACCTCCCTCGCATGTTAGTTTCTTGGTCGGCAGTACATTGAGCAGACCCAAATGTGGCTCATCGAGCACCCCTTGGTGGCCTATTCAGATTCGGATCGTGCACCCACAACGGCCTTGTGTCCCATGACCCGACGAATTGGTCCCCGTGATTTTTATTTTTTAGTTTATTAATTTTATTGTGTTTTTGGTCGGTCGATGACCGATGCTATTATAATCTCAGTGCTTCACACTTTATCAATTAGGTTTTTGAAGTTTCAAAATCATTGAGGAGATAAACCCCAACCTCTGACACACCCGAACTATTCTTATTTGTTACAAGTTTTGCTGAATACGTGACCGATTACACACTCGAACCCTCTCGATAACTCGGTTGATCAGTGTATTCGGTGCCGGGGTGAAAACCTTTCATTTATTGAACTGCTTAAGTCCTGGCACTGTTGCACCCCCGGTCAACACGACCAATCTCAACCAAAAATAGATGAGATCATGACCGAGTAACCTTCAGCCACCATACAAGGTGAGCATGACAAAGGCTAATTAAACACATCCAGCTTTCTGATTGGGTTTATGTTTGTTTATGGTCATTTCTTGGCAAGAGCACCATTTCAGCATGAAATGATGATGTGACAGGTTTATGCCACATCATCACCCCATCTTTTCCTAGAAATCGTCAAGTTGGTATAAAATCAAAATCTGAGAAATTAACAACTTTTGAAAATTTGGTAAGACTAGGTTCACAGGGCATCCCAACATGAAAGTTGAGACTTTGACGAGAATGTCTGACCTAAATTTTCAGAGCGAGAGCGTAAAAGTGTCAATTTCAAAACTATCATAGGGTTCAGAGCACCTTAAAAACGTATGTGTGTGTGTATATATATATATATATATATATATATATATATATATATATATATGTATTAATCTATTTTTAATTATTTTATACCTTATATAAATCATATTCTAAATTATATATCGATTATTATAAGTTAGTTATTCATATTTAACTTTGAAATGTATTTATGGAAAAAGGTTAATTAATTTACTGGTTTTTTTATGTAGAATTTATCATTTTTAAGCTAATTATAAGAGAGAGGTTGATTAAAGTGGCGTGAGAGGTTTACCACGTCTATGAGATCGAGAGAGAGAGAGAGGGGCGCATTAAATGGAAAGAGACTGGAGAGAGGGGGAGATTGACGACCATGGAAATCGGAAAGGGGGTGCCATGGCCTAGGCGCTCAGAGCTGGCGATGTGCTCGACGTTTTGACAGGAGTGGGCACCTAGGCTGAAAACGTGCTCGGCAGAGTGGGCAGGTGGGCACGTAGGCTGAAAACGTGCTCCACACTGGTAAGGCCTTCCTTGAGAGGACATTTTGACGGGTGGGCACCTATGCTGAAAACGTGCTCGACAGTGGCAAGGCCTTCCTTGAGAGGATTTCTGTCCGTTGGGACCTATTTTTGCCCATCGTGCTCTGACTTGGCTAATTTATGTATAATTGATTAAGTGAGTAATTAATTGAATGTATGAGTGTTGCAAGCAATCATCGGAGAGGAGATCTCTGTCCTAGGTGAGAGTCTGTCAGGGGAGGGTTTCGACGGTCCGTAAAGCGTGGTGGCCACGGGTGTGGGTGTCATATTGTCAGGCAATACCTCGATTTGCTAACATATGGTCCAACGGTGTCAACTAATGATATAGTGTTATCTAATGAGTTGACCATTAGAGAACTATGCATTAATTATTTGACTGTTACGATATTAATTATTTGATCGTTACACCATCGATGAGAGGATTTAACACAGATTTCAGCTATAGATTTGAGAGTGAGAGAGATTGTGTATCAACCTTCAAGATATGTTCCTTAGCCTATATAAAGCCTAAGAAGGCTTAGGCAAAAGGGGAGGAAAAAATCTATAAAAGACTTGAGAGAGAATTTTTGAGACCACAACTTTTGAGAACATCCATACTTCGAAAATCTGTGCAGAGATTTTAGCAAGAGAGAGAGAGATTTAAACAGATCTTCTAAGGTAACTCTTGAGGTAGTACCAGTCCGAGCTTGAGCATCTCCAATCAATGGAACATAGCCACAACCTACCTTCTACACTTCAACCCGCCCACTTTCACTCGGTTTGAACAAATGTCTAAAAAATGATCTCATAACAGTTTAAACCTGATTTGGATCTAACTACCCTAATCTAGAAACACGTGAGAAGACACACGAACATCCTCGACATACCTAAATAGTACTCACCAAAATACTACCTACAATGTCATAAATCTGCCAAGCCATTCCAACCCAATCATTCTTTGGTTTATCTAGGACCCGTACCACTGTTTTAACTACATATACACTTCTTACGAGACAATTCACCAGAGAAATCATATCCTGACACTCGTACGGCGTACCCCAAGCCAATGCAGCAAATTTATTTAAGATGGCCAGAAAAAAATGGATGATTTAATCTCGTGAAGCCAAATACCATAAACAAAACAGGTGATTTCAGTCTTGTGATAACCAGATACTAGCTTTACATAAAAGAAATTTCCCTTTTCTCTTTCCATTTCAAAGGGCCATTGTTTTTATCCATTTCCAAGTGTGACCCAAATCTGTAATTCATTTACGTGTGAGATCTCCTCACCAGTCATCTTCAAGGCTAGCACGATGAAAACAAAAGACAGTGCACACAAGAATGAAGAAGGATGTGAACTCAATAAACATTGCTCCTGTCTCAATCAAGTTAGCATGCCTAAGGATTGCAGGAATGGCAATGCTCCCTATAGTGGATGCGCCCGTTAAGAACTTTGCAGCATTAATCCAGCTGCAAAAATAAATAGCTAACTGTTAGTATCATTGAAGTTAGTGATTCAGCTTGTAGTTCAGTTAAACACGGAGGTACCAAGGAAGACGGAGAAGAAAAAAAAAGTGACTTTCTTGCTATCAAAGGATTAAAGATCATAACTAAATATTTTCTGATAATATTTGAGCAGTCCATTCATTTCCTATTGAAACATGGCCAATAGAGTACAAGGGAGATTGGATCATTAATGATGTAAACTCTTGGTGTGACCTGTGATACATGGACCCTTCACTTTTCTCGCCCAGCATTCCCGAATTTGACACGTGTATGTGTTTGGGATAGGTGTCTCACACTTCAAAGCCGTATCTACTTTCTCAAAGAAAATTTCCATTAAGTTGGGTACACACCAATATCTCTGGACACAACTAACATTTAGCGGGTTTTGATGAAGGTTAAAATCACTATTCGCTTGCATGATTTTACTACATTATCATATAGACTTGTGTTATCATATTTTGAGTTTATAATAGCTTTATTTGGTAGTTGAATGATTTCTTTATTAAAAATAAATAATGAATGGATATATAGTTGGGTTATATGAACATTATATTATTATTTTTTCAAATGAATAATGTGCTGAGTTCCTCTATTCTTATGGTATCGGGGCCAGATGGATTTGTTACCCAGACACGTATCTGCACCCAACACTTATACCCGAGTCCATGTAACATAGGGGTGAATCCTTGAAGTTGGACCCATCCTCGGGCAGTTTGAAAGTGATGGAAAATTTCCACAATGGGGGGGAGGGTGAGAGAGAATTGAGGGCTGGGAGACGAAGAGCTAAGAGGAGGTGGACATGAAAAATCAGTCAATATTAGGTCCAAAAAATTACGTACGAGAAACCAATTTCATGCCCATGAAGACAATAATCTAGGGCAAGAAATGAGCCTAGACATTCTTAAAGACATCCAACAACAACAACAACAACAAAAAGGCCTTAGCACAACTAATAGGGATCAGCAACACAAATCCAGTTGCACCATCCCAATCTGTCAAAAAGATATCTCAGGCAAAGTTACATTTGAGGAACTTGAAGAAAAACTGAAAGGCATCAACTGTAATTCATAAAAAGCACATCTCAAGAGGAAACAAGTATCATCATAAAAAAACCAAATTCGAGTGAAAAACTACTCACCCTCCACCTTCCTGGCTAGTTAAGAAATGAGTAGACCCACCTCCGAAGAACAAACATGGCATAGGCACCAGCACATACATAAGAGCTGTAAGAACAGAAATTACATCAACCTTTTCATTGCAATGCCATGAACCTGTTATCATTGGTTACATACCTGTTAACATTGGCCACCAGTTGTTGTATATTGCACAAGCCTGTAATAATATTTAAAAAAGGGTTCATGATTCTATGGTAAATTAACTGATGGAGAAACTTTTGTTCAAATCAATGCTAATATCATTATTGAAGAAATAGTACCAAGATTTAAACCCCTCATAGCCAAGTAGAAAAAACAGCTTTAATAAAACCCCTCAAATGAGAGGGTTCATAGTACTGAGTCCTAATAATGACATCAGTCGCAAGCAGTCACATCAAACAGATCTTATTTACCAAAAATGAAGTGAAAATAAAGAAATCATTTAAGAGATTCCCTTGCTGAAGCTGCCTTATCATGATCTACAGTGCTAGAATGCTTTCCTAGGTCGGCACCTATATTAGACAGGAACGATTGGACTGTCAAAAGATTAATATTTTTTACTTTTATAACTGGGGAGGACGGGTGTTTATAAGTAGTAGTACCACGTATTCATTGTCATATGGCCTACAAAAATTTGAAGCACAGTCTGAAGAGGTTATATGTGTAACATCTTTTTCTTTTATTTTTTTTTTAATTCTTTTTTAGGGAGTACATACATATAATGCAGACACATAAGTAGCCTTCTTGTAAGTTGGTAGGGATCTTTTTTGCATTCGAGAGCGAAGATAACGTCTACCATCCCATTGGCATTATTCTATGATATTTAAAAGAATGATTAGTTTCCTAAAGCAGAGATGCAATGGATCTCCGGGCTGTGGTCTGGAAGAAAAGAGTTCACATACTCAAAATTTTCTACATTAAATTTTAAGTTGGAAAGAAATTGAGGAGCAATAACAGCAAGGAGTGCAAGGAGGATGTAATAAACCTCCCCACTGAACTTTAAACATGTGGCAGTATAGTTAGAATGACTTCCATCCCTGCTCCAATTGGAATGGGAAAAGAAAGAGAGACTCTCTTTCATAATACCCTCTGAACTTTAAAACATGTGGCATCACTTGACCTGGGTAAAAGAGTAGTTAGAATGACTTTCATCCCTGCTCCAATTGGAATGGGAAAAGAAAGAGAGAGAGTTGGGTGGGCATTGCTCTCTTTCATATTACTTACCCCCCACCCAAAAACAAAATAAAAAATAAAATGTAATAATAATAATAATAACAATAAAAGTAAAAAGGTTAAAATTCCGTCATGCAACTTCGTTGGACGTGATCCTGTTTTTTTCATGTTTTTACCAGGTCCACTAAATTGAATACATGTACAAAAATCAGCCATGAGCCCCTATCTTTTTGGATTCACTACGGATGAATTGACACCTTATATTTCAAAAATTGCCCTTCGTATACATCATTTACGTACAATGTAGCACTGGTGGACCAAACTAGATTAAATGCATAATTAAGCCTTTTGGCCGGATGTTAGGAATCAAAAGGTCTTAAAGTAGATTGAATTAAAATCCAGTATAAAGCATACAATTTTAGCACATCAAAATGGAGGTGAAGCACGATTCAAAATTGAAAGCCAGGAATTCCCCAAATGTGGTCATTATTTTGGACCAACTGTCCATAATGAGTGAGAATTGAGGAGAATGCTGCACAAAGAATTGACGTTGGATGGAAGTTGAGGCTGGTCTTCTAGTATTATGTGACCAAGGCATTCCACTCAATTTTAAAGGTAAATTTTATAAGATTGGTAGCAGAAGTTATGCAATTAAAAAGAAAACATCATTAGCATTAGCATAGCAAACATAAGGATGTTGAGGAGAATGTGTGGAAAAACTAAGGATGGGAGAAGAAACAAATATGTTACAGACGGTCTATGGGTGTGCCTGTGAAAAAGGTGCAAGGAGAAGAAGATAGGATGAGCGTCGCAAAGATACAGATGTTGAGATGGATGTGTGGAAAACTAACAGCTGAAAGAGAGTCTATGGAGGTGCCTATGAAAAGGGGTGAGGAGGAGAACAAGGACCTGCATGGAGTTGATTAGAATATGGAGATACATAAGCTGATAAACGATATGATTTTTGATCTGTTGAAATGGCAGAAAAGGAAGTTGCCCAAGTAATTGTCGTAAGGCATCATCATTGGCGATTGCTTGTTGTTCATCCTCATGTGTACTTCTAGTAGAAAAAGAAAGTCATCACAAAGAGAGGGAATCAAGAATGATAATATAGCCTTAAGAGTCTTTGTTGTTTAGCACTTCATGACAACTTAGACTTTATAAAGTACTTTCATAGCAAACAATAGGTGGAATAACCTAAATCTTGAACATTAGGATTCAAGGAGTTGAATTTCCAAACAAGAATTTTAAAAAGTTTGATTAGAGAGAGAAAAACTCAACAAGAGAAAGCATATTTTATTAGGAAGTTAAAATTGAATCAAATAAACACTAAAAAATATCATTTGTGCGAGTTGAGTATGAATATACAAGAAGAATATGAGAAATTAGGATTTCTAAGAAAAATGAGATCAAGACTTAGAAGTAGAGACAATTTAAGAACTAGGAAGAAAAAATGTAGGAAATAGATTTAGAAACAATATAAGGAACTATCCAAAAAGAAGATGAAGCAGCAAATAGAATGACTGGGATAACAAAAGAAACTAATGAATGCACCATTAGATGTTCTACATTGAGAAGTTACCTCACAAATAAGCCTGGTTTAAAATATCTTATCTTATCCATCTATACGGACGATACATATCTTGTCTCCACTGTTCCGACACAATACACAGGTGTATTCTAGGATAAGTTAATTTCTACACTGTATCAATCGATACATGTAATATGTCGACCGTATCGATCAATAGTTATAATTTATCAACCAATAATGCTTGGTACACCATTCATTCTATTGTTCAACTCTCCTTGTCTCCCTAACCAAAAGACTAAACTCCATTGAACTACAACCAATATCGTTCCAAAATCTTTTTAGTTTTATTGAAAACATCTATTATTTGGAGCTTAAATAGCACTTTCCTCTTCTTGCATAGCTATCCGAGGTATGCATTGTAAGAGCTTTTTCTTTTTTAATTTTTTTTATTCTAAATCATATTCTTTATATCTAAAGCGTGTTTTGGTGTCTTATTACATGGATCTATGGATTTCAAGTGAAAGCCATAGATCTAGCTGCCTATTATTCAAAAAATGTGCAATGGTAGAGTTTTTTTTTTTTTTTTTGAAAAAGTAATTTACCTTTTTCCTATAAAAAAAACTAGGCAAAATTACATATTAGCCTTATTTTACACCTTATCTTCTTTTTAGTCCTCTATAATTTTGCTACCTACTTATCCTTCCTACTTTATCCCACTACCACCACCCCCACCACCACCCTATTTATTTGTCAATTCAGTCCTATAATAGTGTCAATTAGAATAAAGCAATATTCTAAAATCAAAAAATTAAAATTAAAGCTTATAAAGCTGTAAAGTAAGGCTTGTATGTAATTTTCCCAAAAAATTATTAAACCATGCTGTTTTGACCTAAAGTTTCTACATGAGATGAATCTTAGGCTGATCTATCAGCTGAATAGATTAATCGTAATGTTTGAAAAAATAATTTTTGGATACATATATTATATATGTATTTATTTATTACAAAATATTTTAATATTTTTAAATAAATACTTTATTAGTTTTTATAAAATATTTGAAATTAAAAATATACAATGACATCCTAGATTAGGTTTTTATACATGATTAATCATATATTTTGTACCTTAAAAGTAAAATATCATCCTATGAAAAATATTATGAATTTGTACTTTATATGTATAATTTTCTTTGTGCTTTATTAGTTCATATGATACACTATAAATTTACTTTACATTTATCAAGTGTTTTTAGAGTTTTCATTAGCCTGCGCAAGTGCCAGTTTGTTTCTACATTAATATATATTATGTTTGTGGGTGTATCATATGAAAAACATGTTAATTTATTTTCTTTTCATTTAAATGAGCCTTGTTTTAAGTATCCACCATTTTCCACGCATATCCACCAAATCCATTATTTTTTTAAGGCATACATGTATCCCGATAAGTATCCGTTTTCAAACCAACAGATATGCTACCTAGATATGATATTTTGAACCATGCAAATAAGAAGCGAGAGTCTCACAACCAAACTTCTATCTCAACCTAATTTCAACTCTTTTCATTAAAAGAAACTGGCTATTACAATGGATCACACCCCCGTGTAAGACGATGGTAGACTAGAGGCCTTCTACATCTAATCTTCCTTAACAACTAAAAATTGAAAATAGAAACTATCCTCTAATTCCAACTTCTAAAAGAAATGTTCTTTATGACTTGACAATAGAACTTCCTAAAGATTGATTTCTTATTCAAACTGTATCAAATATATCTTAATGTTTTTAATTAAAATTAATTAAGAAAATAGACATCTTTAATCACGTTCATATTGAAAGGTGGGGCACTTCACTAGTGGGACATGGTAGAGAGGAATGCAATAGCGGGTATGGCTTGGGAGGAGTTTAAACGTCAGTTCCTAGAGACGTATTTCCCTAGTAGCTACAGACGACAGATGGCATATGAGTTCATGAAACTAGAGAAGGGTATGCTGTCTGTAGCACAATACGAGGGCCGGTTTGCCATGATCTCGAGGTTTCCACCACATATGATTGCGGATGAAGCAGATAAAACTGCTAAGTTCGAGGAAGGGTTGAGACCGGCTATACAGTCTAAGGTTGTTCTGCTTAGACTCCAGACCTACTCTGAGGTTCTTGAGTGTGCTCGTCACGTGGAGCGGATAGTGATAGGATTTCTCAACAAAGGGAGTAGACCAGGCAGGACAGAGGCAGATATCAGCCATATCAGTAGAAGCCAAACGCATACGGGCTCCAAAGGACTGATGCTAGACTTGCCAGAGCTCAGCCAGTTGCAACAGCAATACCGGTTGAACCTATTGCACCGAGACAGCCATTACCACCTCAGCAGCAGCAGTTCCGCCAGCAGTATGGACAGTTGGTGTGTTTCAACTGTGGCCAACCGAGTCACCTACAGAAACATTGCAGAGAGCCGGAGAGGACTGATGGCCAAAGACCGGATCCACCCCAGTAGGTGCAGAGAGGCAAGGTTAACGATTTGGCAGAGACTTCAGCTCCTAGAGACAACTGAGCGTCGAATGCAGTTGTGGAAGGTACTCTACACATCTATCACACTTTAGCACATATTTTATTTGATTCGGGAGCATCGCATTCATTCATAGTCGGTAGTTGTGTTATTTTTGGGCTTCAGCCCAGTAGTTTGGAGATACCTTTGTGTGTGGTCAATCCAGTGGGAGGGATCGCTACTCTATACCGAGTGTGTCGTGCTTGTGTGGTGAGAGTGGGTGACCTAAATCTAGAGGCGGACCTTGAAGTTTTGGACATGACAGACTTTGACATCATCCTCGGTATGGATTGGCTCGCCGCCTACCATGCCAAGGTAGATTGTTTGAGAAGTCTGTGGTGTTTGATCTTCCTGGGGGTAGACGTCTGACTTTCCTTGGAACTCAGAAAGATGCTTACCAGATGGATTATCTATGTGCAGCAAATGTGGGAAGGAAGTTGTCTCTGGAGGAGATTCTTACAGTCCAGGAGTATCATGTAATATTCCAAGAGATCCTGGAGTTGCCACCAAAAAGGGAGGTAGATTTATGTATAGAGTTGGTGCCGAGCATATCTCCTATATCTTTGGCAACTTATCGGATGGCTCCGACAGAGTTGCGAGAGGTGAAGGAGCAATTAGACAAATTGTTAGCACTTGGTTTCATTAGGCCTAGTACTTCTCCTGGGGTGCGCCTGTATTGCTTGTTAATAAGAAGGATGGGTCTCTTCGTCTCTATGTTGATTATAGGTAGCTGAACCGGGTGATTGTGAAGAACAAGTACCCACTGCCTAGGATGGACGACTTGGATGATTAGTTGAAAGCGGCCCAGTTCTTTTCTAAAGTTGATTTGAGATCGGGATACCATCAGTTGCAGATTAGGGATGAGGAAATCCAGAAGACGGCATTTCGTACTTGTTATGGACACTCGAGTTTTTGGTGATGCCATTTGGGTTGACGAATGCACCTGTAGCTTTCATGGATCTAATGCATAGGGTGTTCAGACCGTACTTGGATCGATTTGTTGTTATCTTCATGGATGACATTCTGATTTACTCGAGGTCTAGGGAGGAGCATGAGGAGCACCTCAGAATTGTACTACAGACACTACATGACCATCAGTTGTATGCTAAACTCGAGAAGTGCGATTTCTGGAGAGACAAAATCAAATTCCTCGATCATGTGGTGTCCAGGAGAAATATGTTTGTGGATTTAGCGAAGGTAGATGCGGTTCTTGGTTGGGAGCGGCCGAAAAACACAACAGAGATCAGAAGTTTCCTTGGTTTAACAGGCTATTATTGGAAATTCATAGAGGGTTTCTCGAAAATTGCAACACCATTGACCCGCTTGACTAGGAAGGATGTGAGATATGCTTGGGATGAGCAGTGTAAGTTCGCAGTTGAGGAGCTGCAGAAGAGATTGACATCTGCACCACTATTAGTGATTCCTATTAGTGAACAAAAAATGGAGGTGTACACAGATGCGTCGTTGCAAGGTTTGGGTGGAGTACTTATGCAGAACGGGCGAGTTGTGGCTTATGCGTCATGGCAGCTTAAGACTCGTGAGCGCAACTACCCTGCTTATGATCTTGAGTTGGCGGCAGTAGTCTTTGCCTTGAAACTGTGGAGGCATTATCTATATTGGGAGGAGTTTGATCTATTTTCAGACCATAAGAGTCTGAAGTATATCTTTACTTAGAAGGATCTGAACATGCGCCAGAGGAGATGGCTGGAGTTGGTAAACGATTATATCTCTACCCTTCAGTATCATCCTGGGAAGGCAAACGTTGTAGCAGATGCCTTGAGTCGCAAGCTACAGGGTGTATTAGCTCAGTTGATGTGTCAGGAGTGGAGTTTAAATGAGACTTCATCTAGTTTGGGAGTACAGTCAGTGGAGCAGCGGGGGAGAGGTTTTCTTTTTTGTTTAGTGGCTAGACGTTCTCTCGCGGATCGTATTGCAGCTAGTCAGAAATACGACCAGAAACTATAGTTATTAGCAGCGGACGACGAGAAACAAGATTGGGCAATGCATCCAGATGGACTGATTAGATTCAAAGGTCGTCTTTGTGTGCCGGATGATCACGAGATCAGGAGGGAGATTCTTAAGGAGATTCATACGTCACGGTACTCCATACATCCTAGAGGAACCAAGATGTATCGTGACTTGCGTAGATAGTTCTGGTGGGTAGGCATGATGAGGGAGGTTGCTCAATTTGTAGCTCGATGCCTCACTTGCCAGCAGGTTAAGGCAGAGCACATGAGGTCAACAGGATTGTTGCAGCCTTTACCTGTAGCCGAGTGGAGGTAGGACCATGTGACTATGGATTTTGTAGTTGCTTTGCCCACGACCAGAGACTCGATTTGGGTGATGATAGTGGATCGGTTGACCAAATCAACACATTTCTTGCCAGTGAAAGTTTTAGCATCAGTTAACGAGATTGCCAGATTTTATATCAAAAAAATCATTTGACTTCACGATGTACCAGTTAGTATTGTCTCAAACCGCGGTTCTCTTTTGACGTCTCGTTTTTGGGAGAGTTTGCAGAAAGCCTTGGACACACAGTTAGACTTTAGCACGGTTTATAATCTGCAGACTGATGGTCAGACTGAGAGGGTGAGCCAGGTGCTTGAGGACATGTTACGGCCTTGCGTCTTGGACTTTGGTGGTAATTGGGGAGAACATCTATCTTTGGTGGAGTTTTCTTATAACAACAGCTATCATTCGAATATTGGCATGGCTCTGTTTGAAGCGTTGTATGGCAGACCGTGTCGATCTCCAGTTTGGTGGGCCGAGGTTGAAGAGAGCATAGTTATTAAAGACGGTCGCCTAGGCACCTAGGCAACTAGGCGTTATCCCAGGAGTCCAGGAGATGCCCGCCTAAGCTGAGTGCACCTGAGCAACCACCTGGATACCTGGGCAACTGCCTAGACCACTAGGCGACCACCTGGATACCTGGGCAACTCTCTCTCGATCGCCCCTGTTTTCTTTTCTTCTTTTTTTTTTGCGCACATCTCCTGCGTTCAGCCCTTGTTTTTTTTCTGTACATAGCAACTCTCTCTGTCTCAACCCTTGTTTGAAGCCTCTCTCTCTTTGCCCCTGTTTTCTTTTTTTTTCCTGTACACAACTCTCTCTCTCTCTCTCTCTCTCTCTCTCTCTCTCTCTCTCTTTTTCTTCTGTTTTCTGAGTTGAGGCAATTCGGCAATTCTGCAATTGTCGACAGCCCACCCTCTCTCCACTCTCTCTCTCTCTCTCTCGCCCCTCTTCCTCTCTCTCTATAAGTGACATATATGGAATTTATTTATTATAATTTTTTGTTTAAAAAAATGTCCCCTAGACAATGGCCAAGTCTATCGCATGGGCTCACCTAAGCGTTTTGATAACCTCGGAAGAGAGTAGTATTCTTGGACCCGAACTTATCCAAGAGACTACTGCAAAAGTGAAGCTCATCAGAGAGAGGTCAAAAGCAGCACAAGGCAGACAAAAGGGTTAAGCGGACCGGAGGAGGAGAGACTTATTCACTGTTGGTGATAACATGTTCTTGAAAGTTTCTCCTACAAAAGAAGGGGAAGCTTGCTCCACGTTTCATCAGGCCTTTCGAAGTGTTGGAACGCATTGGGAGTGTGGCATATCGAGTTGCATTGCCTTCATAGCTTTCGGCAGTGCACAATGTGTTTCACGTGTCCTTGTTGCGGAAGTATGAACCTGACCTGTCACATGTGTTGGATTGGGGACACTTGTAACTTCGCGATGATGTATCATACGAGGAGCAACCATTGAGGATCTTAGATTGGAAGGAGCAAGTCTTGAGGAATAAGACTATCCATTTGGTAAAAATCCAGTGAAGTCATCCCGACGAATCTGACGCTTCGTGGGAATTGGAGTCTGAGATTCAGGAGCGATACCCAGTTACCCACAACCGTTCTCGAATTGAGGTATGTAATTTCGAGGACGAAATTCTTTTAAGGGAGGTAGGTTGTAATGACTTAAAACCAATAATTTAAAATTTCAAAATATTTAAAAATAATTAAAAGAATTTATGAGAATTATTAGTTATTTTTCCCTAATTAAATTAGATAATTTATGAGTTAATTAAGAGTAGTGGTTTGATTTAAAACAAAAAAAATTATTTTGGGGTTTAGGGTGTATTTGGAATATTATTGGGGATTATCAGTAATTTTCTAAAATATAGTTTTGAAATTTAAACGTGGGATTCGTTAGTTTGGTATTGTGAGAGAATGGAGGGGGAGTTGCCTAAAGCCTCTCCCACTCCTCTCATCTCATTGGGAAACAGTTTAAGAAGGTTCCCATAATGTTTATATGTGGGATTTGCTACTCAAAACCTAACTTGACTGCAAAGAAGAAAAGAAGAAGAAGAAAGGAAGAAGAAAGTTTGTCAACCAGTGATTTGAACACAAGAGGTAAGCGAACCTTACTGTCTAGATTCTCCTGGGGTGATTGAGATTGATTTCTGATGTGTTAGGGTAGAACTTATATACATGTGAATGACATGATTATTAATAACTTCTTTTAAGGAATTTTTTGGATCTTTGAATGTAATTAAATGACAATATGTCTAGATCTAATATATATGATATAACCCTTTGTTTACATTATACCTATGATTGTTAGGATCACCATGCCTCGAATTTAAAGTGATTTCGATGAGTCTCGAGTGAGTTGTGACCAAAACATGTATCTGGATTCACGACCGCCGAACAATATAGGTATAATGTAAACAAAGGGTTATATCAAGCCCTGGTGAGTCCATCGACAGGGTTTCTCTCTGTGTGAAATAGGGTGGGGCTAGACTCACCGGTATACCGGTGAGTGCCCCTGACAGAGATTTTCCTTTATTTTTTTTGTGCTAAAGGGCAAGGGGAGACCTGACGAAGCCACCGACCAAACCGACGGGGCCACTGAACAAACCGTAGGTGCCACCGGCCACAGCCCCCGACCAAATTTACTTGAGGACCCTTCGCCACCAGCACATTGGTAGCCTACCGGCAGAGCCACCAGCCAACTAGAATCTCAGGGGTTTTGAGTTAAATTTGATGTATGGTGTAATATTAGTGTGCTAGTAAGACCATCAACCCTAGTGGGCCATTTAGGTATAGATAATACTCCGGAACATGTGTGAAACCCTTAAGGTGAGGTGCTAGTCATGATTGGGTTTAACTATGAGTTGTATAATAATTAACAAAAAATGTGAATTCTTAAAGTGTATGGTTTGCATGATGATGCTTATGATGTGAATAATAATGATATAATAATACTTGGATGGAATACCAGTGACATCTGCTTACAGATTATCCGTGTATGGTTTGCATGATGATGCTTATGATGTGAATAATAATGATATAATAATACTTGGATGGAATACTAGTGACATTTGCTTACAGATTATCCGTGTATGGGCGCATGGATAGTTTCTGAAGGAGATATCACCAAAAATTCTACGGTAATTGATGGAATGCTAGTGACACCCACTTACAGATTATCCACGTGTATGGGCGCCTGGATAGTTTCTGAAGGAGGTATCATTGGAATTCCATGATGATCGAGAATACAAGATGGGGTTGCAGAGAATACAAAATGGGGTTGCGGAGAATATATATCATATGATTGACGCATACTACATGGCATATCACATATCATTATTTCATATTCATTTATGTCTCTTATTCCATGTTATTATTACACTGAACATATATCACGTGATTGACGCATACTACATGGCATATTGCACATCGTCATTTCATATTCATATATGTCTCTTATTCCATGTCATTATTATATTGAACATATATTTATATGATTGTACTCCTGCAACCTTATGAGGATTTTAGACACTAGTATATGTTTACTTACTAAGCATTCCAAGCTCATGCAACGTCTCATGTTGCAGGATAAACAGTCAGATGCAGATAACATGGATGTGGACGATGTGATAGATACTCCTTGCTGATTTCATAGCTCTTTTACGTAATGTTATTTATGTTTGATTTTGGGTTGTAATAGGATTATGGATGTTCAGATTTGAATTTTATTAGGGTTGAGACTTGTTGACTCTTCTGAAGTCATTTGATTCATGTAATCATCTTCCACACTCTGATAGATATAACAATGGTTGTTTATTCCTTTGGTTTATCGGTATCCGCGTTCCTTGATTGGAACCCGAAGGTCTCACCTTGAGATTTGTGCCACCCGCATAAGGATTTGTGCTACGGTTTCGGGGTGAGAGAGAGAGAGAGAGAGAGAGAGAGGAGGAGGAGGAGGTCTGTGCAAAGAGAAAAAGAATAAAGGAGCAGACCATGTTGAGGAATGCCCCAGGTAGGGGAAATGTTTTATTTTTTTCCTTCTCTTTTTATCTCGTTTTTTCTTTTTCTTCTTCCTTCTCTTTTGTCGAGTCTCTAATAAAAGGTTAGAAAGAAAACAGACCACACAGCTTTTTTGTATCTTGGAAGAGCACAGTGGTACAGATGTCCTCCAGTGGAGGGCATCCACACAACTACAGAGACATGGAACACAAGGCCCTCACAGTGTGACTACGGTTAACAAACCCTTCTACAGAGGTGATTAAGCAACCAGAAACAATTTGGTTGATCCAAACTAAAGATCAGAACCAGAGGACAGCGAAGAAATTCGATTGCCACCAAAAAAAAAAAAAAGGGAATCAAAACACTAAGCATTGATACCAAAATTGATGCAAGACAAGCTTAATAGAGCAAATCCAACAACAAGGAGAAGAAGAACATTAATGCCTTTAGAAATTAGTGGAACATGCCACCAAAAGGAAAGGGACAAACCACTATTAAAGAATCTCCTCAGAGAAACCAAGCCTATAATCCTTCATTTGTCCATTAGTACTAAATAAGAAGAGTACAAGTCTTTCATAGAGAAAAGGTTTCCTACTACTAAATTACTAATTTGACTAGAGAAGAACTAATATTAAAATAAAAAATGTTTCATATTCTGTAAAGAAAACAAACATATTCTCCTACTCCAATAAAGAAACAAACAACAAAGCTCCTAACTAACACTAATGACTAATTTTGACTCATGGGTCTTCTAAACGATCCATGGGTTGTCCTAAAAAACCCATGGTCTTCCAACTTGACGGGTCAGCCAAAAGCATGATTCTACATCAGTAAAGTGGAGAGATTTTTGATCCAATAGTTAGACATGGTTTTTAGGTTCCGAATCAGATTTCGAGCACCATCGAAAATGATACTAATCAATACGTATTGGTCATACGATCCAAAACCTCTAGGAATCAAAGTGAATTTGCAATGCATCGGTTGATACTAAAATTTAGATTTCTATCAACTATAACCAAAACTTTAAACCATGCTTCTTGAGCCACAGTGATCCATATATGAATGCCCATGAACTTTCAAACATAGGAGATCTCTCCAGACTCCAGCATTTACTGAGTCTCTCAACTGTCATTCACTGGCATATCTTGTTGAGCCCAAGGTTTTAAATTTCGATTTCGCTAGACATTTTGCCAAGGGGTATCTGGCAAAATTTCGCCATATTTGGCCGATATTTCGCCGAAATGGGGAAATATAGCCATTTCGCCAAGGGGGGAAATGGCGACATTTTGACGGCATGCCGCGGTATGCCGGCAAAATTTAAAACCATGGGCCCATATCTAACAGTAAAACATTAACTGAAAGGACCGCGTAGCTCACAACTAATTATGAAAGTACAAGCTAGGCCCCTTAGATACAATGATGTTTTTTAGTTAAAACAGATTAAGAGGATCCTTAGAATTAAAAGGCCTCTTCATAATATGGTGACAGCAATTGAGTCCAATTGCATATGGATATAGACCCCATTGTTCAACCCAAAATATTGAGGTAGAGGACTACATTTAATTACCAATTTTTAACATAAATTTTGGAATATTAGGATCGTCCTATTAGCATTTACCTAGAAATAGAAAGCATCAAGGTTTTTTTTTCCTTGGCCATACATGAATGTCAAACTTTTGCAATGTTACATCATGTATGGGCTGCACACACCAAACAGTATATGGAGATTCAATGCATCACCCAGTACACTATTACATCTAATGTAATTTGGGGAGAATATTAAACAAACTAAATTTAACAATTTACAACCAAATAAACAATTTTTTTTTTTTTTTTGATAAGTAAAACTTCAAACAATTAAAGCTTCAAACTTGATTTGATCAGGGAAATATTACCAGAATTTGCAGTAGAATGCTAGCTGAAAACATAAATGCGAGCCCGGCAAGCCTGCATACAAGAAAATAACATTAAAATGTCTTTACCAAGCTGCAACACAAGGCCAAAATCCAAATCAAAATTTTCCATTTAAAATCACAAATTAAATTTTTTCAACTTACACTGGAGAACATGAGGAGTTCCACAATTCCAGAATTCCAACAACAAAGAAACAATATCTAGTTAGAAACAAAAATAGTAGCAACATGACCAACATTTAATAGCATATATAATTGCATCCCTTAAATATCCATCAACAAGAGTATTGACTAGAAAAAAGATATGTAACCGAAATTTATTTCCAGTGGTTAAACGTCTGAAAATATAACCTTTGTAGAGAGAAACCCAACAACGCTCTCATGCATCTATCCTGATTTTGGAATGTTAAAATCTAAACAAGCAATAAACACCTGCCACTAAGAAATTCATTAATGCAGGACGAAGGGCGTATACTTACACTGTTACAAATTCTTGAGAAATGAAAATATAAAGGCTATGTGTTTAGGATCAAATAGCTGGAAGCTAAGAATTGAGTTTGGATCAAATCCCGCCTTCATCGAGTGGGTGTGTGTTGTCATTTATTTTTTTAGAAGCCTATGGGCACGTCAGTTAATGAGTAGGATATGACAAAAAACAAAAAATAAAAATAATAAACTGAGAATGGAGTCAATAAAGCTCTAATCAAAACACTGCTTAAAAATTCAGTGAAAAACCCATAAGTTAGGATGAAGAATACCTGATTACAAGTATAGAAGTGGAAATCTAGCTTGAAACTGAAACGAATTTGCGCATATATATAGCTTCACAAGATTAATATTTGGAAACAAATGACCAAAAAGTACAAAGAACTCACTGAAGGTATTAAAAGAAAGAGGATAATTTAGGGTGCTCTAGAGAATGGATTTACAAGGTTCTAAAGATACTTCAATGACTGCAATGTTATTGAAGGGGCCAACGCCAAAATTGCCTTCCATGGGCACCCCTGTACAACCTTGAACGAAGGTTAATGTCAAAGCATTTACATCAATTCTATACTTGCACACAATGACGTTATGCCCAAAATTTTCCTCTTCTGCACTGAAATGCCAAAATCACTTCGCCAGCAAGGCAGAGTTCCAATCCAATGTGTTACCCAACTTCAAGCCTCCCATCCCCTTGCCTTATCCCTGCACGCCAGCTGCCACCTAACCAAATGATCTTTCCTAGCCCCATTCCTTTCCACAAAAAATTCCTCTGAGCTTGTTCAATAAAGTGTGCCACGTGGTAAGACATAGGAAGGTTAGATAAAGAGGATTGAATAAGAGTAATCCTACCACCTAAAGACAAATGATTCCTCTTCTAATTTGTTAGCACCTTTCAATGTTTTCAATAACCAGATCTTAAAACACTAGGTACCTAGGATTCCCCCCAAAACGTAGACTCAAATAAATAAGAGGTTAGGTACCCAACCTATAATACCCAAAAATCTCTACAAAGGACTGTAAGGTAATAACATCATTAACATTTATCCCTAAGATAATGTTTTTCTTCAAATTTACTTTAAGACCTGATACCATTTCAAAACATCTAAGGATAAACAAGGACAAATAGAGCCGATTCTCCGCTGCCTCAAGAAATAGGATCTTATCATCCGCAAACTAGGGATAAGAAATAGGCACTCAACCTCTACCAACCCTGAATCCTCTAATCAAGCCCATATCCTCAACTTCTGTCAAAAAACCAACTCTAGACATCCCCCACAAGAGAAAAGAAATATGGAAAGTGGATCTCCTTGTCTCAAACCCCTAGAGGAAGGAAATGACTGCACCACATAACCATTTAATAAAAATGAGAGAAAGACATTGCTCACACACCCCCTAACCGAATGCCTACACTTCTCCCTAAACTCCTTCCATTCAAAGACAGCATCTAAGAAATCCCATTCCATCCTATCACATGAATTCTCCGAATCTAACTTTCAAACTAGCCATACGTCCCCTAAACAAGACCTCTATTCAACACATACATTATGATGGAAGCATAAAGGAGATAATATGGCTGGACATTACCTATAATCGCTTCTAATAACAGATGAAAACCAAACAAGAATATCAAGCAAGTGCAACATGGATGAGGCGCGGGTAAATCGCTCTCTTTAAGACATTTCGCGCCTCTGTAGAGAAATTCCGGAGCAGCAGATGAACAACAAGACATCCCCAGGATACAACAGCCCAACAACACAGTAAATCTCTCATGTTCTGAAGGTAACAAGAAGATAACGAGCCCAACACAAAGTAACACCTTTCTTTTCCAAACAGAAAAATATAAAACAATAAAAACAAAAGAACAATGGAAAAAGATAGCAGTTGCAGAAAAAGAAAATTTGCAGAAATCATTCTATATATTTTTTAACTCAGAGAACAAAGGGTTTTATAGAAGAGAAAATAGAAAGTTACAAACGACACGTTGAAAAATCGTTCGTACATACCTGTTAGGACTATCATTGTGGGCAAAAGAAAACGGCACATCTCCAACAGTTTAGCAAAGCATTAACGCACAACATTTCTCTTAAAACGATTAAAAAGGATAAATAAATTGTGTAAAAAGAATCCTTTTAATCCGCACATGCAACCAAGACGAGTCGAGCAAGCCAGGCACGGGCGTGTGTGTGTTTATATGGCCTGCGCAATGCACAGGCGCATGTGCGGAGACGCACACGCGAAGCCAGCATCCTAAATCCCACTAGATGGGCCTTGAGTTGCTCCATGGGCCCCCTGTGCGTGCAAGGGCTCCACATACCTCTTCATAAGCTCACTAGCCCGTGTGAAGGGAAACACTTCTATCTCACGAACAACTCTTGTTCATTTCCTATGTGGGATTATTCTCATTACACTACACACAAGCACACTTAAGTGCCCAAGGTAAAAGTCATTCAATCTACATAATAATAGGTTTTTTATTGAAATACTTTAACAATCCCTCACTTATTTCAATAAAAATAAATAGTTAAGTCAAAACAAAAATGCTGGGAAAAAATAGTTATGCATAATGAAGGTGCCAATGGCTTGAACCCTCGGTTAGTGTTTCAGCAATTCCTGTATTAGAGTCAAAGTGAAAACGTCTTGAACTAAGACGACTTGAGGATACATAGAATGACGTCACACATATAACATTCAAGATGTTATGATCAAGGTTCTCCAGACCAGTCCAATCCCAGCATGCGATACAAATAAATTTCTTAAAAACCTATGTACCGGCCAGTACAGACCGGTACTGGTCTTTCTTATGCTTTTTCTTCATTCTTCATTCTTCATTCTTCATTCTTCTTTCTTTGGACACGGCCATGAACACGGGATGGGCATGTCCATGGTGTGTCAGTGTCCGAATCTGTGTCCATATGTATGGACACGGGATTCGGCAGGCTAAGGGAAGTGTCCATGTAACATAGCTAATATGAATAAATCATGCATAACAATTTTCTTTTCTTTTTTTAATTTTATCAAATTTGGGGTTTTTTTTTTAAACAAATGTTTAAATTAGTGAAATTATGGTGATTGAAAGCATAAACATTGCAAAATTAATTTATTGACGATGGGTTGTGTTAGTTTTTATTTTTTCAAATTTCTGTAATTTTTAGATTAATTATATTATTACAATGAAAAATATGTTTCTCACTTTAATTTAAAATGTTTTAAACTTAGAATAAAAGTATTATGGATAAGTTCTAGTTTCAATAAATTTGGAATTTTTGGCATATTTTATAATTATTTTATTTGTTATATAATTAAAAAAGTATTAAAAACTCCTAAATGGTCAAAAACTTTTAAATGAATATAAGTACATATCTATCATTGAAATATATGTGCTTCGACTTATTCCTTCAACTTTAAAGTATAAAATTATGTTTGAAATCAATATATTTTTTGTTACGTAAAATTGTTTGGTTATAAATTTATGCATAATGATTATTGCTAGTCTTTCTTTCAGATTGCATAATGGATACACACAATGCCTCAACAGCCCGATATTGGTTGGCGGCATAGTACAATCAAGGTTCGCGGTGTCAGTGTCACCTGGTGTGTCGCCAGGTGACTCTGGCGAAATGTTGGCGACATGTCCCCGACATTTCGGCGACATGAGGGGAAAAAAGGGGAAACCGGGGGAAACCAGGGTTTTTTTATGGTTTTTTTGTTCCAAACTTTAAACATGTCTAATTGAAGCCTAAATGTATCCAAATACCTCAAAAAATGCAA
>JAUPMG010000013.1:6915765-6933819 GCA_031762675.1 Pachysandra terminalis | reverse complement strand
TCTTGTACAGGTTTACTTGTAGGTTTAATAGACTTGAATTGTAGTGTTTGCTCTTGTATAGGTTTATTTACAGGTTCATAATTTTGTAGAAATAAGGAAATGCTTAAAAAAATAGACTATTAACGGCAGTCCTAAATGACCGCCATTAAACATACTATATGTCGATGGTTTTACCGAACCATCGGAATATCAAACGTATTATCGGCGGCCTGAACCACCAATAATAAGGATATAAACCGTTGCATTAGCCATCTTTGCCAGCGATTTGTGACTGCCGAGATAGATGAGATATAGGCAGTGGTCTTTAACCGTCGTTACCTCTCAAAATGCGCCGTTAAAAATTGTTTGCTCGGCGGTTTTAGATCGCCGAGAAAACCTGTTTATTTCTCAGCGGTCCTATAAAACCACCGTTAAGACCATCGACAATGCCTTCCCCGGTGAGGGATTTCTCGATGGTTGACTAGACCACCGAGAATGGTTTAGACGACGGTCTTAGTATATATCTTGGCAATCCAAAACTGCCGGGAAACACCAGGTATTTTGTAGTGAGAGGATCCATAAGATCGGATCATGCTGGCTTGGAACTTGGATTTTCAACATAATGTTTTAGTAAAGGGTTGGATGGGGCTGATCTAAGAGCCATTGATACTGGCTTGAATCTCGAACTTGGAGGAAGTGAAGAGATGAGAAGTAGAGATTGTCCCACCGGGCGTGCCAAAGTTGTAAACACAAATTTTGTCAACCGAAAATCAACGAACAAGATATTTATCACAAAATCAATTGTATTGATTCAATATGGGGAGATTACAATCTCTAGGGAGTTTATAAATACAAAAGAAAAGATCTTCTGATTCTTCACTTCAGGTTCCTCGATTTAAGGGCCAAAAATAGCGTATTCTTAAATCAGGATTCTTCTTGATTGAAAGTAGTAGATTTGTAGATTTCACGAATCAAATCGTGGGGATTTGTTGCGTAGTCTTCGGCTTGATCTTCGTGCTTGTAGGCTTATAAAAGATGTGGACTAAAGGCTTAACGTTGATGCAGATCTCTGGGCCTTTGAGCATATTCAGAAAATGAAGAACTTGAAGAAGTTTTCGACTTGATCTTCAGGCTTGAAGACTTATAGAAGATTTGGGTCAAAAGCTTTGACTTTTCAAAGAATGAAGAACGTGAAGAAGTCTTCGGCTTGATCTTCGAGCTTGTAGACTTATAGAAGATGTTTAATGACGGCTTCAACTTTGATTTAGATTTTTGGGCTTTTCAGTGTATTTAGAGATAGATGGGTTTATCTTCAGGCTTGAATGCAACTTTAGAACTTCGAGTTTTTAGATCTTCAAGGCAGTAGACCAACAGAGCTTTAGAGCTTCTTCTCCTTGATCTTTTTTCCTTGGGTTTGATGGTTTTATGAATCTTCGGCTTGATCTTCGTGCTTGTAGACTTATAGAAGATGTAGGCCAAAAGCTTCAACTTTGATGTGGACTGGGCTTTTGAGTGTATTCAAAGATTGAAGAACTTGAATCTTTAGGCTTGAATGCTGCATGTTGTGGCTTTAAGCCTGCAGATCTTTAGGTCTTCAGGACTTCAAATCATGTGTCAAAGTAGCAGAGTTTCAGAGCTTCTTCTGATCCTCCTTGATCCTTAATCATCTGGTCCCCTCTACCCCCCTTTGAATGGGAGAGGACTAACCCAATTTATACACTTGGAGGGGAGAGTCCTCCTTGAATTAGAGATAAAGTTCAATTTAATTAGGGATTATCTGCAATCGGAAGGATAGGGTTCCACTTGTTCTCAACCACTTTAGGATATTAACTAATATAAGATAATTCTTTATTAAAGAATTATCTAAATTTTGATTGGATAACTTTTAGATAATTTCTTTTGAGAATTATCTAGAATTTTCCTATTTTGTTAGAATAAGTCATATGTAATGAGAATTATTATAATTTTAATTTAATAATTCTCTGTGAGTCCCATTTGAACTAATCAAAGATTCAATTTGAGATAATCTTATTTTAGTGGGGGCCCATCTTGTGAGATCATGCCATGTCGCATATTTTGATCTCAAATTTTCTCCTTCTAGAGTGTAAGATTTATCTCTACTCTACTAAGGGACAATTAGAGTTGCTACGTAAATCTAGGGTTGTCAATGAGTCGAGCTAGCTCAGTTTGGGCTCGAGAGCTCTATAATTAGGTTCGCCAACCGAGCATGCATGAGCCTAAAAAAACGCTCATTATCTTAACGAGCTTGAGTCAAACTTGTTTAGGCTCGACTCGATTTGTATATGTGATTGTATATCCATATTCTTATATCTTATAGTATATATCAATATTAAATATCTACGTTAATATAATATTATATATAAATAATAATAATTATTATTATTATTATTATTATAATATAAATAATAATTATTAACTATAATATTATTGCATTTATATTAAGCTAAATTCTTTTGCCAGTCAAGCCTTGTATGAGCCGATTTTTTTGCGAATCGAATTTGAGCCCAAAATATCTTAACGAGTCTATACTGAGCTTGCGTCCAACTTTTTTTAACGAGCCTGAACCTTACTTAAAATTTACCAGTCCGAACCAAACTGAGCAAAGCTCGACTAGTTTACAGCTCTAATAAAGTCATCCATCCTTTGGGACGTTGATAGAACATCCTTTTGTAAAGGGGCGGGACGGAAAGATCCAGGGTTGGATATCTTATCTGTTACATAGGAGAGTGGCTCAATGACCATGCGATAAAATAAATAAATAAAGAAAAAACAAAGGACTATTGACCTAAGCGACCATGAGAATTTCGTTTATGGCCCTATGGCCCAAGGTAATAGGTTCTGTGTTACAAGTACCTCCCTATAAATTAAATAAAAAAATAAAAAATTGTTATAATCTTGTTTGAGTTTGGGCTCTGTAGGTTTGGAAAATAGAATTACCTTGGGGGACATTTGGGATCCAAGGTAATAGGTTCTGTGTTACAAGTACCTTGTGCTGTCCCTAAAAAGAAAAAGTAATAAATAAATAAACTGTTATAATCTTGTTTGAGTTTCGGCTCTGTAGGTTTGGAAAATAGAATTAGCTTGGGGAAATTTGGGATCAGACTTTGAGTTTGATTAAATAATCTCCAGGCTGATTCTATAATTTCGATTAGCTTTGATAATGTTTCTACCCATATTTTCACAATAATTTTGTCATGTGGTATATATGAGTCAGTGCATGATTTTAAAAAAAAAGACCGATGATCGGTCGCGATCGAAGTGATTTCGATTGCAGAAGAAGTAATTCCGATGATAAAAAAAGTCAAATCGACCATGATCAAAAGCTGGTCGTGACTGATGATTGACTGTAGATCAATTGACCATAGATCGATCGATCGCGATCAATGATAAGTCGCGTTACATTTCGATAGTAACAATGTCGACCGTGATCAAAGTCGGTCGTTAAGTTAATCGCTCGACCTAAAAAAGATTGATCATGATCGATGGTGAACTATACAAACCTTAGGAGGGAGAAGACAAAATTTCAATTAGAGATCTTAATGACACATGGTAGAATGGTAGAAAACATGTGGCAGATGACCGATGAGGAATATGGTAATGGTTGATCAGTTAAAATAACTAGAATAAGTAAAGATCAGTTATCGTAACTAATTGCATGTGCTAGAATTGGAAAGTGGCATGTGGCATAAAGCTTTATAGTAGTTATGGCAATTAACTATATGTAACACATTTTGAAGAAGATACATAGAAAAGTGTTTTAAGGCTTCAAAGGTAGTTATGGAAACTATCTACATGTACATTTTGAAGAAGACATACGGAAGAATGCTTTAAAGCTTCAAAGTAGTTATGAAAACTATCTACATGTAACACATCTTGAAGAAGACGCATGAAAAAGTGCTAAAGTAATTATGATGACTACCTAAGTAATTATAATGACTACCTATATGTGGTACATCTTGAAGAGACACATGGAAGTGATTTAAGGCTTTAAAGTAGTTATGATAACAACTTAAATGTGGGACATCTTAAATAAGATATATGGAAGAATGCTTTAATGCTTCAAAAGTAGTTTTAACAACTATTTAAATGTGATAAAAAATGGAGATTTTAAGGACACTTGGAAGAATTTGAAGGTCAAAGAGATAACCACCTTTGATAATGGGCCAAGAAAAGTGATCATGATCCTTGTTGCTTCAAAAAGTATAAATAGAAGAGGCCAAGAAGAAGGAAATGCCCCCGAAAATCTTAACAATAACCCGATTTACGCACTCGACAGTCCAAAACCCCAGAGGTTTACTATTTATCCGCTACCCTGTGGACACTTCTATACTCTCTCAACCCTCATCGAGCACCTCCTTCGCAAGTTGGGTCCTTGGTTGCTAGTACATTAAGCAGATCCAGAAGCGACTCCTCAAGCACCTCTTGGCCGCCCATTTGGATTCCGATCGTGCACCCACAACAGCCTTGTGTCCCATAACCAAACGGATTGGTCCCCATGATTTATACTTCTTAGTTTATTAATTTTATTGTGTTTTAGGTCGGTCGATGACCGGTGCTATTATAATCTTAGTGCTTCACACTTATCAATTAAGTTTTTTAAATCTTGAACTGAAGAGACAAACTCCAACCTCTGACAAACACCTGAACTAATCTTATTTGTTACAAATTTAATTTGTTGAATACGTGACCGATTACACACTCGAATCCTCTCGATAACTCGGTTGATCAGTGTATTCGGTGTCCGGGATCAAAACCTTTCCTTTAGTGAGCTGCTTAAGTTCTGCCATGGCTGCACCCTCGGTCAACACGACCGATCTCAGCCAAAAATTGGAGATGAGGTCATGACCGATTAATCTTCAGCCAACAGATAAGGGTTAGAATGACAAGGGCTAGCTTATTAAACACATCCAGTTTGAATGGGTTTATGTCTGTTGGGTGGAAATCAACTGTGGGCTATGTTGTTGTCCTCGCTGTGGGGTGGCCTGTGATTGGTTTAGAAAAACTGGATTTTGCTTGTTTTTTCATCCAATCACAAACCACACCACAAGATAGACCGCATGTTAGCCCACAGCTAATTTCTTCCCTTGTATGTTTTTTTTTGGAAGGTAAGGTTTAAGTTTATTAATAAAAAGAAGATGAGGGTATTACAATCAAAGACTGAAGGCTAAAAGTTAGCCAAAGCAAAGAGCTAAACAATAGATCAACTGGGGAAAAGAAAGACAAAAACCAAAAGTGGGTGGTAAACATCAATAGTACCACATATTACATTGTAGTTACTCTAATGTTCCAGTCAACAAGGAGATTACTGATTTGGCTTATCTCCTGAACACAGCAGGCCTTGGCAAAAATGGATCCTCTTACATCATCTTTGATACAAGACAACAAGAAGCCTTGGTCATTGTAAATGTTCTTGAATATCCTTGAGTTCCTCTCTCTCCAAAGGTGGTAAATGGTGGCACAGAAACTAAGGCACAGAATTCTATTTTTTATGCCATCACCACAGCAGTTTAGACAACACCAATCAATTTCCTCAGGCCAAGGAAGTGGTGTTCTGTTAATACCTAAAAGCTTAAGCACTTGGTTCCATAGCCAAGCAGAAAATTGGCAAGCAAAGAAGATGTGCTCCACAGACTCCACAACTGAATTGCAAAGACAGCAACAGGACTGGGAAAAGATAAGAATACAAACCGTTGCATTAGCCATCTTTAACAACGCTTTTGGAGACCGCCGAGACATATGAGTAAACGGCGGCGGTCTGGAACCGCCATTAAAGATTGACCAGTGCCATAAGAAATGGTTGAATATTGGTCGGCGGTTTCATAAAACCGCCAACAAAACCAAACCCTCTGTTACGACCGTTGTAATAACGATTGTAGTATATATCCCGACGGTTTTAGATCGCCGGGAAAAACCAGATATTTTGTAGTGTTAGCAAGGCTTGAAACATGATCATAACCATTTCTACTACTCGCAGCCCTCTTTGCTGTTGAAACGAGTTTGTGACACAGATTTTCATAACACTTTCTGGACTCCAATCTGGGATCAGTTCCAACAGTGATCGAATGACAATTTGCTACACTTCCTCCAAACTTAGCATTATTTCTCCCTCTATACAAAATGTACTTATTAGGAATCTTCATATGCCATTGGCATGAAAAGCACATAGTGCATAAGTACAAAGAACTCCACAAATTCAAACTTCTTACAGCTACAGGTAACACTAACATCTGAATGGTCAAATCTGATTGTGTGGGTACGACGCCTAGTGAACTTTATGTTTGAAACTTTTTACTCAATGGTTGTCCCGGTTTGTACAAAGCTATATATACAATTCCATATTTATGTTGCTTGTTCCTAGAAAATCTCAAATATAGGTTGCGCATAAACACTTTGAATAGTTTCATAATCGACTTTTAACTCCTCATTTTTTATCTTGCCATCAACTTATCAAACTGCTCTAAAAATCTTGACATATCTTTTGAAGTATTAAGATATGATTTCAATGCACTGTTCATAGATTTTGACCGTTATATAGTTGTCATAAATGAACAAAATGTGTTCCTTCCATGTGCAAGAAACCATTTCTCTCTTTCCTTGAATTGTTCCTTCAACCATTCATTGCCTTCAAGATGATACTTCTCAATCATCATATTTCATTCCTCTATGAACTCCTCATCATCCTCATAATCATACACACACCTTCCAAAATCATATAGAAAAGACTTATTACGCAAAAATACATCACGGAGATGCTTTGCTTCATTCTGATACATATGTCATATACAAAATCGATGAGAAGTATTAGGTAGCAAAAATTTTATAGCAGTCGCCATGGCACTATCTTAGTCCGTTAGAATTGTCTTCAGTGCTTTTCCAAACATAACTTCAATGCACGTCTTAAACAACCATCTAAATGTTGTTGTTTCATCATATAATAGTGCAGCACCAAAGATGGTGGATTGCTTTTGGTGATTAACCCCAAGAATAGTCCAAATGACCGATTTTTTGTATTTGTTTTATAGGTGGTATCTAAACAAACAACATCACTAAATAATCTGTAATCACTCTTCACCATCTCATCTGGACAAAAGACATTCGATATTAGGCCATCATTATCAACTTGTAAAGCATAGAAGAATGTGGGATCTTTTAATTACTTTATATGAAAATACTCCAATAAACCCCTTGCATCCTCTTTAGTCAGTAATATCCTTCTCCTGGAACGTAAATCATTTAAGCAATCTGTAGCAGTAAACTTAAGATTCTTTTGACCACCAGCTTGTTTGCTCATGAAATCCACAATCATAGAAGGTGTTATCCCTGAACTGTCTGCTACATCAACTTCAACGGCTTGTTCAACTGTTATGTTTCTATGTGACCTTAGCATGTGAACCATTTTCTTTGAAACTAATTTATGACTGTGTGTTGGCTCAAATTGCTTGACCTCAAACTTACCATTACAATTCAGTATAACTTTCATCATTGCCTTACGGTGCTCTTGTTTTTGCACCGGATATTTTAACATCTTCATCTCTTTTATCTTTTCGACGTTTCCCTTCTCGGAAACAACAAATTTTTCTATTAATTACAACAACACTTGAATTTTTATGAGTTTGATTCAGACGAACACTAAATCCAAACATTCTAGCGTACTCATTATAAAATAACAATGCATTACTTTCCGATTCAAATTCCTTTTTAGCTTTCGATTTACAATCATTTTCAGTCACTTCTTCCGTTTAACCATTGTGCTTATCAATTTCATCAATAGATCAACCGAATCACAAGAATAGTCCTTCCCACTACTTCCAACATCCATATCTCCACTTCTGCTCTATCGTCTTCTCTCAAGAAACATAATCGAGTGCGTGCTCTAGATGAGTTCCTGAGGAAGAGAAAAGGGCTCGTTGCAGAGCTCTTCGAATTTTTAGATATGTGTAAATGTGCAGCAAAAAATGTCAGATAATCCACAAAATCACAAAAAACTATTTAAGAAAATATTCAAGAAACAAATTTCAGTAACAGAGCAACAAAACTATTCAAAAATCAAGATTTCTAAACGCCAACACATCTAAAAATAAATATTTGACATTGAACATTTACAATTAATGAACAGATTTCCATTGATCTCCAATATATGAAAAAACAGCAACAGACAACATCTCAAAGTATTTAAAATATAAAATCTAGTCCACAGAGCAAATAAAAAAATTAAAACTAATGAGTGCAGAAAAAGGGAACTGAATTCCAGTTGGATAATTCCAAAATAACCCTAAATAAATTGATCTTAGATTGTTGCGATCCGATCAGTGAAACCTCAGAGACCTAGAATTCTTTGATAAAACGCCATAAAAACAAAGAATCAAACTCACAATCCATTAACAATTTGAACCAAGAATTGTTTAAAGCATAGAGAATTTGTTGAAACACCAAGACGAAGACAATGTCGGACGATCCAAAACGAAGACAGTACAGAACATCAACGTCTCTGTTTGCATGAATTCAATGGATCTTTGGATGATTGTGATATTGTTTTTTACGGTACTAAACATACTAAAATCCAGGAATCCATTAAAAATTCAAGTAAATTAATAAGGCACTAATAAGAGCAACGAGCTGACTTACTTAAAGAGTCGTGAATCACACGAATCAAAGCTGCTAAACAGATGAATGCAATAGAAACGCCAATGAAAATCATTTTATATCTACAAGAAGCTTCTGGAAGGAGAGGTTTGTAAAGCAGTGGCAGAGGAAGCTGGAACCTGCTTCGGATCAGATTGTTGTTGTATCGTCTTCTCTCAAGAAACGTAATCGAGTGCATGCTCTGGATGAGCTCCTTAGGAAGAGAAAGCGCTCGTTGCAGAGCGTGAACTTATCTCGAAGCAAAAGGAACTCATTTCTCCTTTCTTCTTAAGAGTTGCAGGAGGAAAAACGAGAGGAGAGTAAGAGACGAGAGAAGAGAAGAGGAAGACTGAAAGAGGGCGGGAAGCCGAATTTCGAAAGCCTTCAAACTAGTCTTTTGTTAAGAACCTAAACATTGCTTCAAAAGCATGGACTTGTGAAAACTTATTGGGTTAAATGCTTAATCATTAGGATCGTAGCATCTTCTCTCTCCTTTCCGTTTTCTGTTCTGTTTATGAGCTTTCGATTTTTTTTTAAATAAAAAACTTTATTAACTGGACTTCCAGCTCGTCTCATTAGTTTAAGCACACACCCATCACATTCACATGCCCATTGTTGGTATACGATTGGGTGGATGGTGTTGGATGTAGACGACGTGCATCTGTATTAAATGACCGAAAACAAAGGGGAGTCATTATGGAGCGAACCCCATCCGGGCTTACAATTGTAGCGGAACTTTGACACGGAGACAAGAAATATTATCGGATCCTTATGAGTTTGGAATCCTTCAACAGCATCCACCCAACATTTAAAGTTGCAATGATAGAAAAGCTTTGATTTACATTTTTAGACCCTAAATTGTACTTTTTCTCTTGAAAAGCTTAAAAGCTTGAATCTAAAGTTTTTAATTATAATTTTATCCCTTAGATTTTCTCATTTCTCTTAAATGATTTAAAAGCAACTCCACCATCAATTATTTCAATTTTTTTTCTTTCATTATTTTTTGTATGAATTCTTTCTTTTAATAAAAAAAAAAGTTATAAAGCTTTTTTCTATCCTAATTTCTTTTGAAGAAACTTTTTCTTTAGCTTATACTTGTATTAGGGGTGTAACTCAGTTCAGTTTGGTTTAGGTTGACACCAACCTAAGACTAAACGGAGATTGGTGAAGGTTAACCCAAATTGATTAACCTTCACCAGTGTCAGTCACCCTTTTAAGTGGGTCCCGCTTGGGACATGTGTCAACCTCCATACAAGTTAGAGGTAAACTTGGGTCGACTAAACCCAGAACGAAACCGATCCAAATTGATTTTGGATTGGTTTGATTTGGGTTTCTAGATATTTGGTTTGGTTTTGGTTTTGAAATTATAAAACTAATTTAAATCGGTTTGATTTTGGGTTGAAGCTTCGGTTAAACCAAACCAAATCAAAACCTGAACTCTAGTATATATAATTCAAAATCGAACAATACCAAACTGATTTAAATTCAGTTATGTGTGTGTATATATATAATATAAATCTAAAAAACATTGTATTAATCCGACTCAAACTGAACCGAAGCTTTAATTTGGGTTTAGGGTTTTCCATTTCAATTCAGTTCGGTTTTTGGATTGTGAAGTTCAATTTTAAATTTAGTTTGATTCAATTTTTGGGTTAAACTTCACCAATGTCATTTTAGTCTTAGGTTTCAACATGGTAAGACCCTTTTTCATGTGTTGTAGCGGAATGAGGATTCGCTCAATCACGACTCCTAAATCCATTGGCCTTTTTGATACAATAATGAAGTACTAATAAGGCCCATACATATTAGGTTATAACTATATGGATGGTGAACCTCTTGTGAGTCGACATACCTAAATAGTGCTCACCAAAATTCTACCTACAATGTTATAAACCTGCCAAGGCATTCCAACCCAACTCTACTTTGGTTTATCTACGGTGCTTTCTTAACCTATTTTTTTTATACCACTTCCAACTCAAGCTAAACCATATCCAACCCAACTCATTGCTAGCTATATGTAGAATCAAACTCCAAAATCTTATATCAAACAAACTTTGGAATCAATAACCAAAATTAAGACTGTGAATATCTAAAATCAAAATCCGAATTTTGAATCCCACCAAATGCCCTTTTAATTTGGCTTGGATTTTGGATACCAAAATAATCCTTAACGCTTGGCTTTTGGCTTGTTTCAATGTTTAAAAGACGATTGAAAATACAAACATGCCAACCTTTTTATTTAAAAAAAACACTAAGGCTGTGTTTGGCATGGCTTCTATAAGTACTTATTGAAGCTTATAGCTTATCTAAGCATTTTTTAAAATTAAATATGCGTTTGATAGTGCTTATGGGTAAGTGCTTACCCATAAGCAGCAGAGGAAGGCCACCCATAAGGAGAAGCTGTTGAGAGCAACTTCTCCCAAGCTCTTATGCGTTAAGCTATTTCACAACTTTAATAATATATTCAAAATACCTATTTTACACCTAAACTTGTATAAGCATTTAAATAAATGTTATTTTTAAACTTTAATAATATTTTTATAATACCTATTTTACCCCTAAACTTTCATAAGCACTTAAATAAATATATTTACCAAACGCTATTTTCTTCAAACAAGCAGTTTATTGTTGTTGTGGATAAGTGCTCCCATTGAGCAACTTATCCAATGAGTGCTCATCCATAAGCACAAGCCAGGCCAAACACAGTCTAAGTCTGCGTTAAATATGACTACTTTTTTTAAGCTACTACCTGAAACAGTGTTAATAGAGTAATTTGACAAAGAATCTTATAGAACCCAAATTAGGGGTGGCAGCGGGACGGGCCATACTTTACATATAAGTACAATTATGTGGGCCTGAGCCCACCTCCGCCCAAGTTTCAAGCTTAATAATGTTTGCCCAAGTCCGTCTGTACTGTCAATTGCTAGGCCCCAACCCGCCAATGGTGTGAGTTGCGCTATTATGCAAAACTATTCCTTAATTTGTGGCCATTGAGATTCAAAATCAAGTCTCAAGAGTTGCAGCATTAAACTCACACCACTAAGCTACAACAGTTATTGTTGACTTTAAGTGAAAGATTCATATTATATTATTCAGTGTTCACATTCTCGGACCGGGCAGCGCTAATCTAGCATACACCAAACCTGGCCTGAAAAAATAATCGAGCCTTAAATTTCAGCCCTGCCCATCTCTACGGGCTAGGCCCTGCCAAAGATAGGGCCTAGCGGGTCACCCGGCCCATTTCCACCCCAGCCCAAATAGATCATCCGATTTGTGAATCTGGAGTCATGGGCTGTGCACAGGCACGGGGCATGGGTAGTGTTGTGCTGGGCCTGGGGTCCATAGCCCACAGCATGATTATGGCACGGTCGGTCCACGGACCATCCCAAGGAGATGAACCAATAGTATAACACTAGAAGTTAGTATTATTATATCAAAGTATAATACTATAAGTTAGTATTATTATTAAAGTATAACACTACAATAGCTTATATTAGAACTTATAAATATAAATCAAGTAACAAAATATAAATATAAATTGCATAGTGGTATAACAGTATAATATAATATAAATAGAGTAGCAAAATATTAGTTTTTTTTTTTTTTTTCAAAGTTATAAACAACGAGTATTACTTATAATGCTTATAAATATGAGTTATAACTTATTTTTTTGTAAGTTGTAATTAGTAGTTGTACTACACAACTAATCTTACTTATATTAACAATATTAGTTTTATTAATTAAAGATTAATATACAAATAATCTTACTTGTATTATAAGCATAAACTTATAAATATAATCTTATATAACTTGTAATAAAATAAAGAATAGTAATTGGAAAAAAAGGTAGTAAATGGCATGGGCATCACACGGTCCAGCCCAACAAGATCTGGCCTCACATGGCCCATCCGTATCATGGGCCACAGGCCATACCGGACCTGGGGTCCCCAAATGTGATGCCCGCCCGGCATGTCACATTGCACAGCCCTTGTCTGGATCAAGTTCTAACATGGCAGTTGTTCTCAATTAGTAATTCACGCTTGTGAAAATCAAATGTTTGCTTGATGGACTCACACTTTTGCTAGAGGAAAAAACTTCCCTATAGATTAGATCCGAATTCAAGATTTAGGTTGCATTTAACATTGCTTAATTAAGTGCTTATTAGAGGTTATAATTTATTAAAGTACTTTTTTAAACTATAAGTGTGTTTGATAACAATCAACTGGTACTATAAGCATAAAGGAAGATAGCTCATTCCGAGAAGTTGCAGTCAACATACACTTTGAAAATGACACTTCAACCCTGATACAATACTAAGCTTTTTGGAAACGACATTTTTTTCTCTAAATTTTAAGAAATTTTCTTGAGTTTGTATTGTTAAGATATTAAGTTACCAAAAACACTTTTTTTTCATACATGCACAGTGTTCCCATTGAATCACTTATCCGACGAGTGCTTATCCAAAAGCACAGGCCGGGGCAAACGCAGCCTTACTCTTCCACCTTAGTTCCTAAGACGTAAATAGGTGGATTCATCACCTGGGTATTTAGTTGAAAATCTCCCTATTCCACCTTTATAGAGAGAATGGAAGTTTTGCTGCAGATGGGTAGACCTTGTAGAGGAGGATTTTTCACCTGGATTCTTCACCAGAGATGATCATATCCTGACACTCATACACCAAGCCAATGCAGCAAATTTGTTTAAGATGGCAAGACAAAAATGGATGATTTAATCTCGTGAAGCCAAATTCCATAAACAAAGCCGGTGATTTCAGTCATATGACAAACAGATACTAGCTTTACATAAACGAAATTTCACTTTTCTTTTCTTTCCATTTTAAAGGGCCATTGTTTTTATTCATTTCCAAGTGTGACCCAAATCTGTAATTCATTCACGTGTGAGATCTTCTCACCAGTCATCTTCAAGGCTCGCACGATGAAAACACAAGACAGTGCAGACAAGAATGAAGAAGGATGTGAACTCAATAAACATTGCTCCCGTCTCAATCAAGTTAGCATGCCTAAGGATTGCAGGAATGGCAATGCTACCTATAGCAGATGCGCCTGTCAAGAACTTTGCAGCATTAATCCAGCTGCAAAAATAAATAGCAAACTGTTAGCATCATTGAAGTTAGTGATTCAGCTTGTAGTTCAGTTACACAGAGAATGGCGTTCTTGCTGTCAAAGGATTAAAGAGCATAACTAAATATTTTCTGATAACATCGAGTATTCCATACATTTCCTATTGAAACATGGCCAATGGAGTACAAGGGAGATGGGATCATTAATGATGTAAACTCTTGGTGTAACCTATGATACATGGACCTTTCACTTTTCTGGCCAAACATCGCTGAATATGACACGTGTATGTGTGTGGGATAGGTGTCTCACACTTCAAAGCCGTTCTATTTTCTCAAATAAAATTTCCATTAAGTTGGGTACACACCAAGATCTCTGGACACAACTAACATTTAGCGGGTTTTGAAGAAGGCTCAAATCACTATTCGCTTGGATGAATTTACTAGATTATTATCGATCAAAAAAAAAATTTTTACTAGATTATCATATAGACTTGTATAATCATATTTTGAGTTTATAATAGCTTTATTTGGTAGTTGAATGATTTCTTTATTGAAAATAGATAATGAATGCATATATAGTTGGCTTATATGAACATTATATTTTATTTTTTCAAATGAATAATGTGCATAGTTCCCCAATTCTTATGGTATGTCCATATAACATAGCGGTGAATCCTTGAAGTTAGACCCATCCTTGGGCACTTTTGAGAGTGATGGAAAATTTCCACAATGGGGGAAAGGGTGAGAGAGAATTGAAGGCTTGGAGGCGAAGAGCTAAGAGGAGGTGGACATGAAAAACCATCAGTCAATATCAGGTCCAGAAAATTACGTACGAGAAACTAATTTCATGCCCAGGAAGACAATAGTCTTGGACAAGCAATGAGCCTAGACACTCTTAAAGACATCCAACAACAACAACTACTAAAACAACAAAAAGCCCTTAGCACAGCTAATAGGGATCAGTAACACAAATCCAGTTGCACCATCCCAATCTGTCAAAACGATATCTCAGGCAAAGTTACATTTGAGGAACTTGAATTAAAACTGAAAGGCATCAACTGTAATTCATAAAAAGCACATCTCAAGAGGAAACAAGTAAACCAAATTCAAGTGAAAAGCTACTCACCCTCCACCGTCCCGGCTAGTTAAGAAATGAGTGGACCCACCTCCGAAGAACAGACATGGCATAGGCACCAGCACATACATAAGAGCTGTAAGAACAGAAATTACATCAACCTTTTCATTGCAATGTCATGAACCATCTTCAGTCAAACTGGCCAATTTGAAGCATTCATTACATACCTGTTAACATTGGCCACCAATTGTTGTATATTGCACAAGCCTGTTATAATAATAAAAAAAGTACCAAGATTTAAACCACTCATAGCCAAGTAGAAAAAACAGCTTTAATAAAACCCCTCAAATGAGAGGGTACATAGTACTGAGTCCTAATAATGCATCAGTCACAAGCAGTCTCCTGAAACAGATCTTATTTACCAAAAATGAAGCAAAAGTGAAGAAATCATTTAAGAGATTCCCTTGCTGAAGCTGCCGTATCATATGATCTACAGCGCTAGAATGCTTTCCTAGGTCAGCACATATATTAGACAGGAACGATAGGACTGTCAAAAAATTAATATTTTTTACTTTTATATCTGGGGACGGGTGTTTGTTAGTAGTACCACGTATTCATTGTTCTATGGCCCACAAGAGTTTGAAGCACTGTCTGAAGAGGTTATATGTGTGTAACATCTGCTTTTCATTTTTTTTAATTCTTTTATAGGGGGTATGTACATATAATGCAGACACATAAGTAGCCTTCTTGTAGGTTGGTAGGGATCTATTTTGCATTCAAGAGCGAAAATACGTCTACCATTCCGTTGGCATTATTCTATGGTATTTAAGAGAATGATTTGTTTCCTAAAGCAGAGATGCAATGGATCTCGTCAGGCTGTGGTCTGAAAGAACACAGTTTGCATACTCAAAATTTTCTATATTAAATTATAAGTTGGAAAGAAATCGAGGAACAATTGCAGCAAGGAGTACAAGGAGGATGTAATAAACCTCCCTACTGAACTTTAAAACATGTGGCATCACTTCACCTGGGTGTAAGAGTAGTTAGAATGACTTTCATCCCTGCTGCAATTGGAATGGGAAAAGAAAGAGAGACTCTCTTTCATATTACTCCCCCCTCTGAACTTTAAAGCATGTGGCATCACTTGACCTGGGTATAAGAGTAGTTAGAATGACTTTCATCCCTGCTCCAATTGGAATGGGAATAGAAAGAGAGAGTTGGGTGGGCATTGCTCTCTTTCATATTATTTCCCCCCACCCAAAAAAAAATAAAATAAAATGTAACAATAATAATAACAATAAAAGTAAAACTAAAAAGTTTAAAATTCCGTCATGCAACTTCGTTGGATGTGATCCTATTTTTTTCATGTTTTTACCAGGTCCACTTAATTGATAACATGTATGAAAATCAGCCATGAGCCCCTATCTTTTTGAATTCACTACAGATGAATTGACACCTTATATTTCAAAAAATGCCCTTCGTATACATCATTTACGTACAATGTAGCACTGGTGGACCAAACTAGATTAAATGCATAACTAAGTATTTTGGATGGGTGTTAGGAATCAAAAGGTCTTAAAGTAGATTGAAATTAAAATCAAGTATAAAGCATACAATTTTAGCACATCAAAATGAAGGTGAAGCACGATAAAAATCTGAGCCAGGAATTCCCCAAAAGTGGGCATTATTTTGAACCAACTGTCCATAATGAGTGAGAATTGAGGAGAATGCTGCACAAAGAATTGGCGCTGGATGGAAGTTGAGGCTGGTCTTCTAGTATTATGTGACCAACGCATTCCGCTCAATTTTAAAGGTAAATTTTATATGACTGCTAGCAGAATGTTATGCAATTAAAAAGGAAACATCATTAGCATTAGCGTAGCAAACATAAGGATGTTGAGGCGAATGTGTGGAAAAACTAAGGATGCGAGAAGAAACAAATATATTACAGAGGATCTATGGGTGTGCCTGTGGAAAAGGTGCAAGGAGAAGAAGATAGGATGAGCGTCGCAAAGATACAGATGTTGAGATGAATGTATGGAAAACTAAGAACAGGTGAAAGAGAGTCTAAGGAGGTGCCTGTGAAAAGGGGCAAGGAGGAGAACAAGGACCTGCATGGAGTTGATTAGAATACGGAGATACATAAATAAAAGATATGATTTTTGACCAGTTAAAATGGCAGAAAAGGAAGTTGCCCAACTAATTGTCTTAAGGCATCATCATTGTTGATTGCTTGTTGTTCATCATCGTGTACTTACAGTAGAAAAAGAAGGTCATCACAAAGAAAGGGAATCAAGAATGATAATATAGCCTTAGAGTCTTTGTTGTTTAGCACTTTATGACAACTTAGACTTTATAAAGTACTTTCATAGCAAACAATAGGTAGAATAACCTAAATCTTGAAGATTAGGATTCAAGGAGTTGAATTTTCAAACAATAATTTTAAAAGTTTTGGTTAGAGAGAGAGAAACTCAACAAGAGAAACCAATTTTATTAAGAAGTTAAAATTGAATCAAATAAACACTAAAAAATATCATTTGTGCGAGTTGAGTATGAATATTCAAGAAGAATATGAGAAATTACGAATTCTAAGAAAAATGAGATCAAGACTTAGAAGTAGAGACAATTTAAGAACTAGGAAGAAAAAGATGTAGAAAATAGATTTAGAAACGATATAAGAAACCATCCAAAAAGAAGATGAAGCAGCAAATAGAATGACCAGGATAACAAAGAAACTAATGAATGCACCACTAGATGTTCTACATTGAGAAGTTACCTCACAAATAAGCCTAGTTTAAAATATCTTATCTTATCCATCGATACGGTGGAAACATATCTTGTCTCCATTGTGCTAGCACAATACACAGGTGTGTTCTAGGACAAGTTAATTTTTACACTGTATCAGTCGATACATATAATATATCGACCGTATCGATCAATAGCTATAATTTATCAACCAATAATGCTTGGTACACCATTCACTCTATTGTTCAACTCTCCTTCTCTCCCTAACCAAAAGACTAAACTCCATTGAACTACAACCAATATCGTTCCAAAATCTCCTTAGTTTGATTGAAAACGTCTATTATTTGGATCTTAAAAAGCACTTATCCTCTTCTTGCATAGTTATCTGAGGTATGCATTGTAAGAGTTTTTTTTTTTTATTTTTTAATTCTAAATCATATTATTTATATCTAAAGCGTGTTTTGGAGTCTTACTACATGGATCTATGGATTTCAAGTGAAAGACATAGATCTAGGTACCTATTTTTCAAGAA
>JAUPMG010000013.1:6892782-6909356 GCA_031762675.1 Pachysandra terminalis | reverse complement strand
CAACCAGCTACAGTCCTCAAACTGAAGAACTAACTCCACCAAACCGATTTTACTTTTCTCTCCGATTCTCACATACTTCAAACCTCCAAACTTCCATGAATGAAATACGAAAATCTTAGCCTCTATCCTCTTCACTAAAGTCGGAATCTTGAGGATAGACAAATAATAAGTTGGTCAATTCGCCGAGGAACTCTTCATAAGAACTAACCTCCCCCCTTTAGACAAAAACCCAGCTTTCCACAATGCTAGCTTCCTTTCCGACCTTTCAATAATTACCTTATTCCACCAATTTTTAGCCTTGTAACGAGCACCCAAAGGCAGTCCCAAATATTATGATGGTAAAGAGCCAATCCGACATCCCAACCATCTCACTAATAGATTTAGATTTCTTGCAACCCCAACCCCTAATATCTCTGACTTTGACAGATTTATGTGAAGGCCCGACACCGCTTCAAAGCAGACCAAAATACATCTTAAGAGTCTTCAAATCGGCTTGCTCGTTTCTACAAAGAATCAACGTATCGTCGATAAATTGGAGGTGCGAGACACTACGCGCGACTCCTTCCCTTTAACTTCTTGAATCAAACCCAAATCTTCTGCCCGTTTAATCATTTTGCCCAAGCATTCAGCCATCATAATGAACAGAAAAAGGGGATAACGGGTCTCCTTGCCTCAACCCTTTGAAAGTTTTAAAGAAGCCCACCGCTGTCCCGTTAACCAGAACTGACATAGACACCATCAAGATACATCTCATCATCCATCTATCCACTTGTCTCCAAAGCCCATTCTTTTCATAACATATGATAAGAAATCTCAATTCACATGGTCGTATGCTTTTTTTCCAAATTCACCTTGCAAATTAATGCACTCTTTTAGTTTTTACGACAGAGTCAATGCATTCATTTGCAAACAACACACTGTCCAACAAACGTGCTTTGAGTATTGGATATTACTTTCCCCACCACCTTTTTCATCCAATTTGACAGCACCTTTGCTAAGATCTTGTAAAGACTACCCATCAAACTAATTGGCCGGAAATCCTTGATATTGAATGCTCCCTCCCTCTTGGGTATTAAAGCAACAAATGTCGCAATAGCACTTCTTCAAAGCTAGCATTCTCAAAGAACTCAAAGAAGACCCTCATTACATCCTCCTTCACCACCGCCCAACACTTTTTATAGCAAGCAATGGTGAAACCATCCGGCCCCAGAGCCTTATCACCATCCATTTCCTCGATCACCCCCCCACACCTCCCTATCGGTAAACAACACTTCTAACTTCCCCACCTCCATTGAGTTTAAGCCATCAAAAACCATACCATCCAATCTTGGTCTAAATCTACTCTCTTCAAGAAAAAGAGTCTTATAATAGTCTTCAATGGCATCCTTAATCTTCCCCTCATCTTCCACTACTACCCCATTCACTTCAATTCTATTGATTATATTCACCCTATTCCTTGCGTTTGCCATCCTGTGAAAAAACTTAAGAGTTTTTATCGCCCTCTTTCAACCAAAGTGCTCTAGACTTTTGCCTCCAACATATTTCCTTCATCTTTGCCACCTTGACGAGCTCCTTCTTAAGATGTTCTCTTTCCAATCGCGCCATCCTCCCCATGTCCCCTTATTCTCCGGAGAATCAAGCTTCTGAATTTTGTATTATAAAGTAGCTAATTTGTTCTCTACCCTCCCAAATTTTTCTTTGTTTCACTTCTTCAACTCCTTTTAACAGCTTTAATTTCCTGCAAAGCACAAACGACGGAGATCTCGTAACCTCAAAGCTATTCCACCACTCCCTCACCGTTTCATAGAACTTCTCTTCCTCTAACCACATGTTCTCAAAATGAAAAAGGCTCTTCCTATTCAACTTGTCCTCACTCAACAGCATAATAGGAGTATGATCCGAAGTAGGTTTCGGAAGTGAGATGGCTTGCACACTAGCATAAGGTTCTTCCCATTTAATGGATATTAAAAATCTGTCCAATTTGGAACAAATTAAATTCCCCTGATTGTTTGACCAAGTAAACTCCACACCAACAAGCGGCACATCAATCAAAGCGTTCTGGTCAATGAATTCCGTGAATTCCTGCATGTGAGAGCTCAATCTACAGCCTACAAACCTCTCCGAACAGAACCTAATAGTGTTGAAATTACCACCAATGATCCATGGAACACTCCACCCTCTTCTGTGGTTTTCAAGCTCCAGCCACAAATCTTTAAGTCTGCAGTGCTCTGTGGGATAGCGCACTCCGCTACTTCAGAATGAATCAAATCAAACAAGTCTTCCCTCCATGCTAACAAAATGCCACCTGAGGCCCTTATTGCAGATTACTGAACCTTACCCACATTTCTGCAGCCCCAAATTTGAAGCAACGTCTCCTGGTTAACCACTTCCAGCTTGGTTTCTTGCAGCATTAAAACATCAGGTCTCCATTCCTTCAGAGACGTCTTAATAACTTTTCTCGTCTCTATCTCTCGCGCCCCTTACATTCCATGATAGGATTTTTATCTTCATTAAAACTCCAACAGCCTCCGTACTACATTCTTGCCCCATTTTCTGCCCAATTTTTTCCTTCCCGGGGTAACCTTCTCCTCGACACTCCAACTCAGCCTTTTCAACTCCTTTGTTTTGTTATTGGTAATGCCATTCGGGCTTACCAACGCACCTTCTACCTTTCAAAGTCTCGTGAATGGTATTTCCAGGCCTCATCTACGGAAATTCGTCCTTGTCTTTTTTGACGATATTTCGATATATAGTCGGTCCTTGGAGGAACATCTCAATCATCTAACTGTGATCTTGCATATATTAAGACAACACAACTTATTGCCAATCTTTCTAAATGCGAATTTGGGGCCAAAGAGATTAATTATTTGGGGCATATTATTTCCTTCAATGGGGTGGATATGGATCCTTCAAAAGTGGAGTGTTATTAATTGGCAAAGTCCGACGTCGATAAAGGCATTGCGTGGGTTCTTAGGCTTAGCCGGATATTATCGCAAGTTTGTGATCAATTTCGGAAAGGTAGCTGCTCCTCTTACTTCCTTATTAAAGAAGGATTCTTTCAAGTGGTCCAATGAAGCACACCAAGCATTTGAGAGACTTAAGGACGTGCTGACGCAAGCCCACTTCTAGCCATGCCCGATTTTACCAAAAAATTCACAGTAGAATGTGACGCATGTGGAGTCGGGATCGGTGTGGTCTTATCTCAAGAAGACCGTCCAATATATTTCCTAAGTCATGCTTTGCATGGTAAAAAATTGGCTTTATCGACTTACGAAAAAAAATTATTGGCTCTTACTGTTGCACTTCAAAAGTGGAGGCCTTATCTCTTGCGAAGTCCATTCTGTATCAAAACAGATAAGAGAAACCTTAAATATCTCCTTGAACAACAGATAACTACTCCAGCTCAACAAAGGTGGTTAACCAAATTATTGGGATATGACTACGTGATCGAGTTTAAAAAGGGATCTGATAATGGGGCAGCCGATTTTCAAGATACCAGATATAAACAATCACACCTTATCCACGTCCATATCTACATGGATTGAGGAAGGCAAAATTGAATATACCTCGTTAAATGATCTTCAAGACTTATTAAAGTGGGATAGCGGTTACTTGGACAAACAGAAATATGCAAATGTGGATGGAATTATCTATCGGAAGGGAAGGTCAGTCCTTAGCAAAAATTCAAAATTATTAAAATTAATTTTGAATCAATTCCACAACAGTCCGTCAGAGGGTCATTCTAGTTATTATCACACCTTACATCGGATCAAGGAGAATTTCTTTTGGGCTTCAATGAGAAGGACAATCAAGCAATTTATCTGAGAATGTGACACGTGTCAGCGTTACAAATCTAAAAACGTGGCTAGCCCAGGTCTATTACAACCTCTTCCTATTCCTTCTCAAATATGGACTGGCATATTAATAGATTTTGTAGAAGGTCTAACAATATCTCATGGCAAATATGTTATTATGGTAGTGGCCGACAGGCTATTTAAATATGCGCATTTCGTCGCTCTTAGTCATCTTTATTCGGCAACTTCAATTGTTCATCTGTTCATGGGGAATGTTTTCAAACTGCATGGGCAACCAAACTCCATCGTGAGTGATAGAGACTCAACCTTCCTTAGTATTTTCTGGTAAGAGTTATTTCGTATGCAAGGAACACAACTACAGATGAGTACAGCCTATCATCCTCAATCGGACAGTCAAAGTGAAGTTGTAAATCGTTGTTTGGAACATTATCTGAGACGTTTTTCTAGTGACAAGCCTAAACAGTGGATCAAGTAGTTGGCATTGGTCGAATGGTGGTACAACACCACTTATCACCCATCAATAGAACAACTCCATAAGAAGTTGTATATAGTGTTGCGCCAAAAAATCTAATTTCTTATGTTCCCAGCACAACGAAGGTTCATGCGGTTGACGTAGCATTAAAGGATTGGGATGAGGCTTTATCTTTGCTAAAAGATAATTTATTAAAAGCACAGGAAATGATGAAGCTCTCAGCAGATAAGAACATAACTGAGAGAGAGTTCCAAGTGAGTGATCATGTTTATCTCAAATTGCAGCCTTATCGTCAATCATCTTTGGTAGTGAGAAGGACGTTGAAGTTGTCTCCTAATTTTTTGGCCCTTATCCAATCCTCCAACGAATTGGACCAGTTGCATATAAACTAGAACTCCCAAAGAATACAAGATTGCACCCAGTGTTCTACGTGTCCTAACTGAAGCCAAAATTGGGTCCCACCAGTAAGGCTCATAAGTTTTGATATTATTTTGGAGGAATGGTTTTCTCTCGAATGAAAAACTTCTTTTCTTGATATCTCTCTCTTGAATCTGAGACAATTGCTCGCCGAAGAAACAACCTTCGCGAGGGAACCAAACCTGCGAACTGTTGGAAGAAAGTTTATCAGTTACAGACCTAACCGTTGTTCCAAAAGTCCCAGTACTTTTGGAAACTCATTTGGTTAAGCACTTATCATATAGGATCGTAACATTCCACCACGCGCTTCAGTAGCCAACGTCCACGACGGCTCACTCTATCAACACTAACCCTCTGGTAGCCCTTTTCCTTATTGGCGGCTCCACTCACCTATCAGTATTCAATGACTTAGCACCATGTCTATACATAATACCAAGGCATTTTAATCCATCCTATAAGTCGCCCCCTCCGTGACTTGAACCTATGACATGATGCCTACTCTAATACTATCTATTACGTACCTAACCGTTGTTCCAAAAGCCCCAAGAATTTTGGAAAACTCATTTGGTTAAGCACTTATAATATAGGATCGTACCATCATCTCGTGCCTGAATTATTTCATCCGGAGAATATTATGCTTGGGATGTATTCAGCATGCCACCAACAATCAGATGGGAAAACAATTGAATAATATCGATTTTTAAACGATAAATATTAATGTTTGTAATAATAATATATCCATGTATAAGCCGATAAATCATAAAAATGATTAACACAATAACCCAATAGCAATTTTGAAGAAATAATGTAAAGAAAACACTGATCAAATAGGAACTCTCGAAAAAGAATAAAGAATTAAAAACCCATCTACAGCAGAAAGTGCAGTACTATAGTAACCGTACCCATATATCGACTCACCACCCCTTCCTGTGCCTGTGGGATCCCCACCTTGCACGATAAAATCCTAAAAAAGTATATACATAAACACAATGTCCGAAAATTTAACATTTGCGGGAAAAAAAAAAACTTTTTCGGTATGTCGTAGATAATAAATGTAAAGGAAAAAATAAAACACCTTGATAATTCTGTGAAATTTGACATTGTCGTAATAACCCCTTCGAGATAGTTCCATGAAATTTCTGCAAGTTCTTGGAGCGTGCTTGAAGTATAGCTATCACCAAAAAGAAAATCTCAAAATCCGTGAGAGAGAGAGAGAAATCAAAACACACGCAGAGACGGAAGAAGAAGTAGATACCTCAACGGTAAAAGAACCCATGGATGTCTCGAGAGTGACCTCTGGAGGCCCTCCTTCTGCACTTCCCCACATCTTCAAGAGAGAGACTGGGTCTGGGAGCTGTGCAAGCAAAGAGGGAGGAAATGAGGTTTAAAGAATTGAACCACAATTAAGGTCCTTCTTATCAACGAAAGAAACATGGTTCTACGGACTGGTCCGGTTGATACAACTGGTCCAGTGATCAGTACAATCGATATAGACGGTCTAATTTTTTTTTATATATCAAACGATTCAGAACGGTTTTGGACCGGTCCATTATCGACCGTTATCATCGGTCCGGTGCTATCGGTCCCATGACCTGTCCCATCCGATCCCTTCTTTAATTTTAAAATTTAGTTGCCGGTCCATCACTTTTGTACCGAATCCGAACCGGTACATTAAACCTTATGAAGGAACATTAGTTAATAACATAGTTTTAAATTTCTGCCAAATTTCGGTGTCTGATCGGCCTCCGAAACACAAAATGTCATTTCAAAATGAATTATTTCGGTCAAAAAAGTGCATATTTCGCCCAAATAAATGTATTTTGGCCAAAACAATTTCACCTAAAATTGACACTTTTTCAGTTGAAATTTCAGATGTTTCGGCCGAAATAAATCAAGACTCTATGTAAAGGTTAAAAAAAATGTAAAAACCTATATTACAACTCTATAAATACCATCAAATTCTCTCATTTTTCACCATTTATTTCATATTCAAAAAAATATTTTATTAATTATTAATTATTATAAATTAAAATAAATTATTACTAATTATTTTTTTCTTTTTCTTATAATAATACACAAATGGATTTCGTACCTGCAAAAATTGAAGGAAATCAACAAATAAAGTTTAAAATTTCAGTTTAAACTTATATACATTGCATTTTTTAGATGTTAGAATTTGAATCCAATATATTTTGGATACAAGTATACTTTTTGGATGTTGTAATATAAATGTTATATTTATTAGTTGTAAACTTTTGTTTTATTTCACATTATTAATCAAAATATTACTTGTTGTTTTTTTTTTAAATTTGCATGTTCATAAATAATATATATTTTAATGAAAATATCACATTTTATTGAATAAGTTTATTATTTATATTTTAAAAGTTATTACTTAGTACGTATTAAAAAAAAAGAAAGAAATTGGCTAAATTATGCTTATATTAAAATATTGTAAATAAACAAATAAATGAATTTATTTTGGTGAAATATCCAAAATTTTGGCCGATTTCAAACATTATTTCGGCCAATTATTTTAATTAAAAAAATTCAACGAAATTTTCACCGAAATATCCAAAATTTTGGATATTTCGATTTCGTTTGGGCGGCCAAATCAGTGATATTTCCGAAATTTAAAACTATGGCCAATAAGCGAAAAGATAAATAAGCTTGAGATCAACAAACCCATATGATTTTTTTTTTTTAAAAAAAAGATAAAAACTAATTGATGTTGACAGGTGCGTCAGTCATATCAAGTTTTATGTGTTCGATTTTGATTTGGTATTATTATTCATTCCTTTTTACAAGAAGGACATTAGATGACCGTTGCACTTATCAACATCGATTTTTTTATTTTCATTTTAAATCACATGAGTTTGTTAATGTCAATTTTATGTGTCTTTTGCCTTTTGGCTACCATTCCTTCCCTTTACAAAAATGACCTTAGATGATTTGAATCCAATCAAGTAAGCTCTCATATAAACATATAAAAGAAGCCTCTAAACCTGTACCGATCAGGACCAGTACATTAAACCTTAAGAAGGAACATTAGCCAATAAACAAAAAGATAAATAAGCTTGACATCAACAAACCCATATGATTTTTAAAAAAAAATTAATTGATGTTTACAGGTGCCATTAATCATGTCAAGCTTTATATGTTTGATTTTGATTGGCTATTATTCATTCCTTTTTACAAGAAGGACATTTGACTGGTACACTTGTCAATATTGGTTTATTTTCTTTTTATATAACACGAGTTTGTTAATGTCAGTTTTATGTCTTTTGCTTATTGGCTACCATTCCTTCCCTCTACAGAAATGACCTTAGATGATTTGAATCTGATAAGCTATTATATAAACGTATAAAAGAAGTCAATTCTAGATGTATTGTCAAATTGTACTATGCGTGTGAACATGTTAAAGCTAGTTAACGGTTCAATGCATTTTAAATTAACTCAGGGAGCACTCTCCATAATAACAATATAGGGAATTATGATAGAGCAGGGCAAGTCAGGATACACCTATTAAGGACTTGTTCTATTGGTTCTTGTCTGTCAATGTTAATTTTGATTCTTAAATGTCCAGTGAAATGGGAAGATAAAGGAGAAAGGGAGAGATATAATTAATTTTGTTGTATTGGTTTTTGTCTGCCTTTGAAAGGATTCTGGAGATGTGATTTCTCCCATTCAATTTGAACTATGTGCATTTAGCTTCGATTTTCCAACTAACCAAACACACCCTAAGTTTATCAATCTCAAGTAAAGGCTATTTTGACAGGTCATTCATCGATATTTGTTCATTATCTCCCTTTTATTTTAAGAGGTGCTAACTATTAACTCTCATTTTTAACCAGTCCCTTTTAGTCCCAAGTCCATAGATTCCTTTTTAACAATATTTAACTGTGCATCTTTTTTCATAATTTATCAATTAGATAAAAACATATCCTAGTTATCAAAGTATATAAATAAATGTGAAACAAACATAGAAATTTTATTTAGTTTAGAAGTGGTTACATAAAATGAAAGATAAACGCATGATACAAATTTCTACATTTATTTCAAATTGAAACCTTCTTAGATCATCATTTCGAAGGTTCCAAAAGCAGAAACCTTGAAAAAGTGGATATTGTTTCATTCTCACTCTTTATTTTCTTTTTCTTCACTTCTTTATATGTCTTGTTATTTGGCTCATGTTGACTTATTCCTTGTCGTCCTAGATGTCATCCTTAGAAATGGGGTGTTGCCCCATTATGCCGATGGTAGTGTTCAATTATGGCTAATAACCTGCCCCTACTATTGAGAAAAGTGTATTAATGCCAGATATCCTTGCCCCATTATGAGGAGGCATTGGATTCTTAGAGATATTATTTACATTTATGGGAGCAGAGCAAAGATATCTGTAGTGAGTGTTTTTGTGAATAGTCACCAAGTGTGATATTATTGACCGACGGGAACCTAAATCAACGAGTGACCGTATCTCGCCTCTAGACGAACTAAAAAGTCAAACTGGTGGACCGTCTAACAACAATCGAACCAGGCTAAAGGAGCTAATGGGTCAAGGTGTTGGAACTTGTCCAACCCCTAGGGTTCTAATTGTGATTATGACTGAACCTTCTGCAGGCTGCCTACGTACCCAAACAGGGATCAAGTCAGACATAGTTCAAGGTCTAGTAATTTTGGCAGAGGTGTCTCCTTTTTTCGTCATCTTTTTTTATCATCTTCCCGAATGAGGGAAGTGAGCAGTATTTATAGCTTTTTGAAAAGAGTTAATTGTAGTTAGAATTCCTAACTACAGTTTATGATAGTGGTTAAAACGTTCACCTGGGGTAGTATGCATTATATACCCCAGTCTCTTAGGTGGACCAATCACAAGTCGTTTGGATAATTACAGGTTTGTCACTGAGAGATCGTGACATAGCCTATAACCCCAAATACGGCCAAGTGTTGGCGAGCCTCATGACACCTTGATATAGGTGTTGGCGACCAGTAGATATTCGTGGTAATGAAAGCTGTTTAGCCTTGGCATCGTTGAGACTGTCTAGTCTTGACGCTATCGAGGCTACTAGTCTTAGTACTTTCAAGACTGTCTGCCCTTCTATGTCGCCGAGGTTCCCTCTAGACGGAGATATGTATCACCTTCAACGTCTTCGAGCATCGCTCTAGACGAAGGTAGTATCGCGTTCAACATCGTCGAGCCTCGCTCTAGACGGAGGTATGTATCGCTCTAGACGGAGGTATGTATCGCCTTCAACATCGTCGAGCATCGCTCTAGACGGAGGTATATCGCCTTCAACGTCGTCGAGCCTCGCTCTAGACGGAGGTAGTATCGCCTTCAACGTCGTCGAGCTTCGCTCTAGACGAAGGTAGTATCGCCTTCAACGTCGTCGAGCATCGCTCCAAACAGAGGTATCATCAACGTCTTACATTATCTAGGGCTATCATTCCCCTTCGGGTGTAAATTCATATCGATGTGTCGACGTCTTACATCATCCAGAGCTGTCATTCCCTTTCGGGTGTAAATTCATATCGATTGTCGACGTCTTACATCATCCAAGGTTGTCATTCCCCTTCGGGTGTAAATTCATATTGACGTTTTCACCGAGACGCATCTCTTTGATAAACGTGAGGGGCACCTCTAAGGCTCTCAGGAACCCAAGGGGTTGTCCCATCACAGGTGGGCGCCCTCGAGTATGACTTGAGAAGTATTTTTGCATCGGCTTCCTGCTGTAAAGGGGTCTCGCATTCCGTTGCGGAGTACTTGTTGATATTAGCTTCATTGCGTATTTATTGTAGTGTTGATCATCCGGTGATTTATGTAATGAAGGGTTATCACGGTAATGCACTACCTTCTCCCTATATCTATGTCTTGGTCGTATATTCCTTCAACAAGTTCCTCGAACAGACCAAGGTTCCTCCTTAGGAAGTTCCCGAGGGTTATCCCCATGGGTATCAGTGGAAATCTTGCTACGTGTCGGTCATAATCCTAACACGTGACGGTCAGTTATTGGGCTATCTGCCCTTACCATTTTTCATATCTACAGTATCAAACACTAATTTGTTAGCATCGATCAGATTTTGTACTGCATGCTTCAAAGTCCAACATCGATTAGTACCATGCCCTGGTGCACCCATATGAAAGTCGCAATTAAAGTTCGGATTAAAGGTTGGGCTGTTTACTGCATTGGGACTTGGATGGACTAATGTAACATATCCACGATGTAGTAAAGTGGGCAATAGATCTGATAATTTCATAGGCACAAAGGTAAAAATCCTTTTCTTTCTGTCCTTCCTTCTAGCAACCACATTATCTTGGATGAAAGTTGATGGATTGACATAAGAAGATTAAGGAGTTTTGTGGACTGCTTTTTCTTTCTGTTGTTTTTTGGCTTGGTGCTCTCCTTGTGCGCTAGGTCTTTTGGCTTTTTTTCTTGTGTACTTTCTTCATTTTGCATTTTATAAATATATATCCCCTTATGGTTATTCATCAAAAAAAGAAAAGAAAAGAACGAAGAATAATTTTTGGTGATTGAATAACTAATGGCCTGGTAGGTTCAATGAATTCCTTCTTTCCTCATCTCAACTCCTCTTGCCCCATTTCCCATTTTCTTCTTAAAAACATTCCCTTGAAAATTTTGTTGTCAGATTCTAGAGTGATTTTGAAATCCATTCTCCCTCTACCTGGCATACACATTATGCATGTGCAAGGGGGATTGGATTTACAGTTGGATGGATTTGTACTAAGAAGTGTTGGTCAAAATTGAATAAAATGGATGCATGACTACCATTTTAGTGTTGATCAAAGTATCTAGATCACCTACGTGGTGCATATTGGATAACACATTCAAACTTCAAACTTTGTGGCTGAGTGGCCATTCCTCATTACGGAGTCATATATTTTTCTTGATGAGCTTCATGTAGCTTTTTAATGATTTTCTCCATATTTATTTAACAGTCACATCTCTTAGTTGACACTGAAGTATAGGCCTGAAATTGACTGGAATGCTTTTTGTTTTTCCCATCAGGCATTGGTCTTGGAAGTATGTGATGAGACAAATGTTGTAGAGCTGGAGCTAAAGGTAAGTTTTCCGCCTGTATTGCAATTTAGTTGGAATGGCTTTATGTGATCTACCAATGCCCTTGATCGAAGAATATTCATGTGATTCACTATCAAAAGTGAGATATACCACTACTTCAGTAAGAGCAGCTTACTGTGTAAATAAGGTCTACATCTTACAGAATTTACATTTACATTCAGGTTGTTTATCCTATGTAACAAACTCAGTAGAAGTGATATTGACATTTTATGGACAACCTACAATAACAAGTTTCCTGTCAAGATGATCTTAATCATCACAGATTTATTTATTTTTCTTCTAAAGAATACAGTAGGTACTGAAAATTATTATCACCCAATCAGGTGCAATTGTTTTTGCATGGCACATCTCCTTCCTTTCCACTGTCTATGGCACATTTATCACACATAGATGAACACCTCAAGCAGCACACATAAGTTGTTTAAGAAAAGAAAAAACATGTGTAGCTTAGCATTAAGAAACATTTTAATCAAGGAAATGAATACTAAAATCAATGGTAAAGTATAAATCTGACATCTGTTCACAAGATACAAATTGAAAAAAAAAAAAATTTGAGGAATTACTCTTGATGCCAAGGGCTGAGCAAAACAAGAGAGCTTCAAGTCTGATGCCTCTCTGCTAAGATACATAATGCCAATACATTCTTTTCTTTAAATAAAGTTTCAGCAAAGGGACTCTTTTTTTTTTTTTTTTTGGTGGACAGCAAAGGGACTCACATGCTGAAAAATAAAATCAACATCATTGGTTTATTTCTTAATTACATACCATCATTGAACAAAAACAGAACAAAAAATCCATCTCCAATTGGAAATTATGATGAATGTCAAATACAACAACAAAATGCCTTATCCCAACTAGTTGGGGTCGGAAACACGAATCCTGTACCACCATCCCTATCTATTGAAAACCATAAACTGACCTCAAATCCATTAGGAAAAGTCGTACTCCACAGCTTTTTCTTCTCCAATGATCCTTGCAGACTACTACCAGAAGAATGTGCTCCAATATGGTCATCAAGCATCAAGAAACAAAATCCAGGGAAAGAAATGCTAGAATTCACATCACATATTATATTAATATGTATGTCATGAAATCCTCATGGAGTACTCTATCGTGACCATGTTAACACAGCGAGAACAGATGCAATACAACTATGCAGCCAGAGTTGACCAACAGCAACAACTAGGCTTGTCAATGGATTGGACAATGACCCAAATCCAGTCCAAAATCGTCAGATTTGGTAAAGTGTTTATGATCTGAGGGTCTGATTACTGAAGATTCAATCCAACTTTAAAAATAATAGCATACATAATACACACACACACACACACACACACAGACATATAGTGATCAGTAAAAGGACATTCTATATATTTATTTTTATGTCTTCATCAAGAAACATGGAAATAAATGCACTGCAATTGTCTGAATAAAAGAATAAGTACCTACTTGGGATTAGTCAGGCCTAAGGCATGGACACCCAAGTTATCAAAAAAAATAAAATAAAAGAATAAGTAAGAAAAGATTATATTTTATTTTTTTAATAATGAAAGATAGTATTAATAGATAAAAGGATAATGTTTGACAGTATTGTCACCCACTAAAGGCAAGCAATATCAAAACACAAATACTATACTAACAATAAAACCAAAACCAAAACACCTCCCACCAAAATAATCATCATCAAATTGTCCAGACTCCAATCAACTCTACATGAAGAAACTATGACACATCACCCGGATGGAGGGCAGCCCGAGAAAAAACTAGGATGCATCATCCCCTTCCTAGGCAAGTTGTATGCCAGGTCATTAGCTGTCATAAGCACGTTGGAGAATGAGATGTTCATCCTCTGTAACAAGACATGAGCAAGCCTAATAAGATGGGGTAGGCGCCAAGAGCACTCTTGAACTAAACTAAGTCATGACACGACAATAGACAAATCCTCTCCACCTCTTCACTCTCGACTGATGTAGACTCACCATAATGCGGAAATCACAGCTCTAACCGAATCACCTTCCCCGATCGGACTAGAGTATAAATAGACAATCTCACATGCTATGAACTTTGAAAACACCGCCTATACCCGATTGGAACGGAGTATAAATAGACAACTCACACGCTATGAACTTTGAAAACACCGCCTATACCCTAAGGACCTAGGTTCCATCAAATTTCAGCTTAAGAAACCCTACACATGGGGGCTTCCAAGCCTCCCTCAATTGGCCACAACCAGCTGAAGAAAATGTATGGTCGTCAATTCTCTGGGTGGGAAAACCAGCTAGCAAGCAACCAAGGACTTTACCAATTAAAAATATTTTAATTGGTCCTAAAACAATGAGAAGATAATCAAATGTCTGATTTTCCAAGAATTTAGTAATCACCACATGGTTTGAAGAACAAGAAAATCAGCCTGATTTTGCAAAAGATTGCCTGAATCAAACTCCATAGTAAAATGCTTATGGTGAAACCGGCAGATAAAATGATTTATCCTTTTTTTTTTTAAAAAAATCAATCAGAATTTATCCCTGTAAAATTTTACTAAGCACATGTTTTAGCCAAGGAAACAGAAGATAAAAGGAAAAATTCAGTGCAACCTCACCACAGGGTTGGCAGAAAAATACAATAACTAACTTGACATAGAAATAAAACTCACCATCAGATGTTGCTGTTACCGATGTTTCTGATGCCTTAACACAAGGTCCCTTAGCTCTTTTTTTGCTGACTGGAGAAGAAACGGACCTCCTACCAAGTGTCAGGCCTTCAATAAATGATCTATCTGAGGCACTGTTATACAAAGAAACCATATAAGGTCTCTCAAGTGAGGACTGCACAGTCGCAATGCTTCCTATAGCACCTGGCATTCGGCAGTAACTTACGAGAATTAAAATGCACATACATACTGTTAAAGGCTAAATAAATTGAAAAGGAAGGTGGGTCTAATTTACAATAGCTAAAATATTAACAGTTGAGGTTTATTAAAGTGCTAAAAGACACTATCAATCCTTTGACTATGCACATATATTTTAACTAATGAACTTTAATAATTTTTTGAAAAATAAAAAGATGAAAAAAGAGATACAAAACAAGAAAAAATCTACAATTTACAATAAATAAAACATTAACAGTTGAGGCTTTGAAAGTATTAAAATACACTATTAATCCTTTGACTATGCACATATGTTTGACTAACGAACTTTATAAGCTTTGATATGCAGCAGAAGCATCTCAATAATACTGAGAATGGACAGAAATAGGAACTTGAAGACCTAAACCTAAACTAGGGCTTAAATATACCCGATGAGAATAACTTTTCAAAATTCTTAGTCATACTCGGAGACCTCAGAATGATGGCATCAACAAGAGATCACCCTATTGCTTCTAGTTCTTCTTCTGCTTTCGTTTTCTTCTGCTTCTCTCCACTCCTTGCAAATCGTCAAGTAGCGATCTTGCAACCTCTCGATTTTTTCTGTTCATGTGAGGTAGCGGTGATTTTTGGGTATTTTTGGTTGATGATGAGACTCTTTTTGAGTTGTTTGTGGCCTGATTCATGGACATCTACGTTTGAAGGTGTGATGAGATTTATTATTGCGGAGATTTTTTCTGCCTACCGGAAGGGTGGCTTTTGATTGCGATTGGTGCGTGGAGGGGTGCGAATTCCCCATATCTTCTTCTGTTTGGTGAGATTTTTCTGTTGCTGTTTTTATTTCTTTGCATTGTGGGATCATCATGAGCACATCCGATTAGAATCCGGCGGAACCTAAGCCAGTTATTTCTAAAATTGTATCGTCATCTATGCGTCTCACCAATCAAGGCTTAGATGAGAACAATTTTCAACACTGGCGCAAGATTATTTTCTTTCCCATTCGTGGCATGGATAAGGAGGAGCATCTTACGGATATTTCTCCAGATCCAAGAGCCAATCCGACGGGTGCAAAAAATCTAGTAACGGGATGATGCTAAATTGTATAATCAGCTGATCAACTCTATGGATCCCAAAGTGTCTGTTTTGGTGACCCACTGCAATACAGTTAAGGAGTTGTGGGAATACCTTATGGTATTGTATTCTGGCAAAGACGAACTGAATTGCCTTTATGACGTATCTCTTTCCTTCTTTCGATCAGAGCAAGGTGATATCCCGGTTAGTGAGTATTTTGCTGCTTTTAAGAAGGTATATGAAGAGCGGAATGTGCTAATACCGTTGACTTCAGACGTGAACCACATCAGAACGCAGCAAGAGCAGTTGGCTGTCATGGCTTTTCTGAGTGAGTTGAGATCAGAGTTTGACCCCACTAGATTCCAAATTCTTGCAAGTCGTGAATCTTCACTGACTGAGGTTTACTCTCGGGTACTTCGCTCCGTCCGCTCTACCCCCAATACTATAGAGATGAGTGATCGTGCCACCTTGGCCGGTCAAGTCCCGTCTAGAGGACGTGGTGGTAGAGGGGGAGGACGCAGCGGGCGTGGGGGTCATGGACCCAATGGGAGGCTTATATGCTTTCACTGTGGTGGAGTTGGTCACACGAGTGACAAATGCTGGAAATTATATGGCAAACCTCCCACTTCTCGGTCTACTCATATCATTTCTGGATCTATCCAGGACACATCTACAGGGGTACCGGCGCCTCCCGATGACGGTAGTATCCATCTCAGAGCCGAGGAGTATTCTCGGCTACTGGCCAATCAGTCTTCCACGTCTGCCACTGTGGCTTAGACCGGATCGTCCTCTTCTGCATACATATCTGCATCTCCCAGGACTTGGGTGATTGACTCTGGAGC
>JAUPMG010000013.1:6873193-6892682 GCA_031762675.1 Pachysandra terminalis | reverse complement strand
CTGGCGAGCCCTCGTCTTGTATTGCTGCGACGGCGTCACCATGTAAAGGGTGAGCCCTCTTCTTCTTCTTCTTCTTCATCTTCTTTTCTTGTTTTGAGAGAGGCGAGCCCACTTTTTTTTGTGCTGCGAGCCTGCGACGGCGTGGCCTTTACAGTTTACACTGTTGATTTCCAGAGAAGCAGGGAAAAGGAAGCTGATTTGCAGAGAAACAGGGAAAAGGAAGAAAAGGGAAAAGGAAGAAAAAAGAAAGAAGAAGAAGAGAAGAAGAAGAAGAATAAGAGGAGAATAAAAGAGCCCTTTTACTTTTAATTTTTTTTATTTCTGGATCGTCAGATCCAACTTTGGATCGGCGATCCAACTCGGTCTCGGACTGGGACAATCCCCGATCCGAAACCGAGTTCAAACACTATGATGGCATCTCTATGGCGGACAACCAAAAACAAACTATGAAAACAAGAGCTCAAGATGGACTCTCCTTACCAAAGTTCATGCTAGAACTGAACACGACGACCATTTCCAACCCCGAAACGCAAAGGGTAAAAAAGTGGAGCAAGTGCATTGATGGCCTTTTACGGGCATTAGCTATAATATATATCCTTGCAGAATGACTTACTTCCTACCCATTATCGCACAACCCATATTTGCTCACGATGACCTTGAATCATAAAGCATCATTTTCCATGCTAAATCGCCACAACCATTTTGGAAGTCAAGCCGAATTTCAATTCGAGATGTTTCCCAAGTTAAGGCCCCCTAAATCCTTATTCCTGCGCACTGTCTCCCACTTCACCAGATGAATCTTTTTGCTTCCACCACCCTCCCACAAACAATCCCTCTGAGCTTTGTCAATATCTCTAACTAGTCTACCTGGGGCTCTAAAGAGAGACAAGAAATAAACTAGCAAATTTGCTAGAACCGATTGGATCAAAGTCACCTTCCCCCCAATTGAAAGATAATTCCTTTTCCAAATAGCCAATCTTCTCTCAATCCTATGAATAACAGGAAACCAGAAGGAGAAAAATCTAGCACGATCACCCAAAGGTAGTCCAAGATATCTAATAGGCAAATCAACCACCCTATAACCCAAGAACTCTGTAAACTGAAGTAACCTCCCCGACTCTACATGGAAGCCTAAAATGCTAGACTTATCAAGGTTAACCTTTAAACCCGACGCCATCTCAAAACATCTCAGAATTGACTTCAACCAATACACCCGAACTTCACTAGCTTCAAAAAATAAGATGGTGTCATCGGCATACTGTAGGTGGGAAATTGACATCTTATCTCTCCCTACAAAGAAACATGACATAAGCCCCATACTCTCGGCTAGTATAAAGAAACAACTCAACACATCACCAACAAGAGTAAATAACAATGGGAACAACGGGTCACTCTGACGCAGTCCCCTAGAAGACAAAAAGTGACCCCGCACACTGCCATTAACTAAAAAAAGAGGACACTTTCCTAATACACCCTCCGATCCACTTTCTTCATCTCTAACCAAAACCCTTCCATGCCAACACCGAGTCAAAAAAGTCCCATTCCACTATCATACGCCTTTTCCCAATCGAATTTACACAGCAGACCTGGCAACCCATTTTTGTTTCTTTCCTCCACCACTTCATTAGCAATCAAAAGACTATCTAGGATTTGCCTACTCGCAATGAAGGCTGACTGGTTTTTTGACACTAGATTCCCAATTATGCCTTTAAGTCTCAAGGCCAAAACTTTTGAGATGATTTTGTACAAACTAGTAATCAAGTTGATTGGTCTGAAGTCTTTGAGCTCTCTTGCTCCGACTTTCTTTGCTATCAACACAATGAAAGTTTCATTCGTGATTTTGTTGACCACCCCATTCTCAAAAAATTCATCAAAACCCCCCATTACATCCCCTTTAATTACTTTCCAAGCATCTTGGAAAAGGGCCATTGTAAAACCGTCAGACCTCGGAGCTTTATCGATGTTCATTCCCATTATTGCCATTTTTACTTCCTCTGCTTCAAAAGGCCTTTCCAACCATTTTATCTGGTGGTGGACAAGACCTCCCCTAGGATATTCCTAAAATTAAACAAAGATCCTGCTCAAAAGTGTACAACTTAGAATAGAAATCTATCAAGGCTGTCACCTATATTCTCAACCAATTCCCCATTCACCAAAAGACCATCAATATGATTAACCTTAGCTTGCCCATTTGCTATCTTATGAAAAAACCTAGAATTCCCATCACCCTCTTTTAGCCAATTCTAGATTTTTGCATCCAACGGATTTCTTCTAGTCTAAGAATACTGTCTAGCTCACACTTCTTTGATTTCCTAACCTCCCTTTCAGACATAGATAAGCCTCTTTGCTGCTCTCAATGATTGATCTCAGCAGTAATTAGCTTCTTCCGATTTGATATTTCCCCAAAAGAGGATCTGTTCCACACTTTAATTTTAGCTTTCAATAACTTTAAGGAACTCATAAAAGAGTAACCAGCCCAATCACTATTCACCTTCATGATTTCTTCCCACCATAGTTTGACCTTAGATAGAAAGGATTTATGGGTCAACCACATGTTCTCAAATTTGAAAGGGGAAGGCCCGCGAATACGCACTTCCAAGGACATTAACATAGGCCAATGATCTGAGGTGGTCCTTGAAAGCAGTTTCTGAGAGATGGTCGGGAAGTGGGAATCCCAATCCACTGAGGCAAGGCATTTATCTAACTTATAGCATAAGGCATTCTCTTGAAGGTTGGGCCATGTAACCTCCCCCAATCAACGAATAATCAACCAATGCAAGATCTTGAATTTGGGAAGAGAATTTTCTCATGCTGCGATTAGACCTAGAACCCCTGTTTCTTTCCCTAACCGATCTTTGTTAAAATCCCCCATGAGGCACCAATGTGTCTGGTTTCTACCCGAAATGGCTTTAATTTCATCCCAAAAAGCTTCCCTGACTATATGAAATAGGTCCATAGACTCATAGTTAGTTTCCACTCAAAACCATCCTCCACATTCTTGAAAAATATGGACAAGCAATAGGATTCAACATCCACGTCAACCCCCCCCCCCCCCATCACCTTATCAATATTCCACATGATTAAAATGCCACCCGAAGAGCCTTGGGTAGGTAACCAAGCCCATTTCCTATTTTTTACTCCCCAAATCCTTCTCAAGACTCTCCTTCCGAAAGACTGTTTTTTTCGTTTCTTGAATGACTATCACCCACTGCTTGACTTTACGACAAACTTCTTTTACTGCTCTATTTTCTTTTCCCTCTCCTCCCAGACCTCTAATATTCCAACTGAGCACTGACATTAATCACTGGAGGGAAGACCCACCTAAGCTACTAATCTTATTGTTTCTCCATACTGCAGATTCCATTCCAGATTGCATAGTTCCCTACCCAGCGGAGAGCTGCTCACAGTCATACGCTCCCTGCCTTTCCTGAACCTAGCCACTGCCTGCGGGATGTCCACGGGTTCTCCGTTTTTATTCAAAATTTCCAGCCTGAACAACTTGGCTATATCCTCAACCCCCCACCCAATCATCTGAGACAATATTGCAATGATCTTCATCCCTTGCCATTGCAAACTTGAAACCAACTTTTATCTGTTTAATAGTTGTGGCGATTTAGCATTAACTGTAAGATTTCTGGTACTTGTGTCTGAACAAATAAGGGAGGCAAATAATGGAATGGAAAATTTACTGAAACAACAAGAAATAGTCATACCTCTGTTGACCCTCGTTACCATTGTCTCCATCGAATGGACTTGAATCGAATGCCTCGATAGGGAACAAAATAGACCTGTGGGAGGGATAGGAGAAGAAAAGAACGACCTCTGCCAGGCTTCAATACTATAACCAATTTGGCATGAACCTGATATTTAACCTCAGGACCTATTTCACCTGTGGGTAGTGCAGCATAGAGAAAGTCACGGCCTTGGTGATTGAGCTTTAAATCATTCACCTGAGTGAGCCAAAATTTCGATGGATTCAAATGTTCAGTTTGATAAGAATTTCCTGATTTCAGCACCCCCAAAGCCTCATCCGCTTCCCATCTCTCGTAGCTGGCTTCTGTTAAATCCGAAATCACAGTCTCTTGCTCATGTTAAGCCATTTTGTTCACGTTTCTGACCACCATAGGAGCCCCATTAGCAGATACACTATTCTTCATGTCGATAATGGCAGCAACGAGATCCTCCATCTCGCTTTTAATATTCAGGAAATTTGGAGTTAAAGCGTCAACGACTTTCTTCACAATGACATCTATTTGTAACAGACACTCCATGCCAATCGGAGTAACCCCACTACCAATCCCCTAAGCTTGCTAGCCAACTACCACCCCAAAATGCCTTGTAACACCTCTATTTTCAACTAGCAGGCTTTTGAATCGTGAGAATCGAGAGAAGAGACACGAGACAGGCCTGGGTTTCAGCAGTCACCCAATAACTTTGGAACTCTTAAAATTGTTGAGCTTCTATTTCTTTGGCGATTTGGGCTTGGGCTGCCATCCCTCTTCTTTGCAAAGCCTATTCTAGAATAGGATCTCGTTCATTCGTTCCTTAGCTCGTCCCCTACGACCTGCCCCAGGATCAACTACATCGTGGGCACCAGCAATCATTTGGCCATCCGAAAATTCCAATTTTGAATTTCCTCCTTACAAACCCTGACTTTGGAGTTAAAACCAAGGTTAGTTAATCCCCCTAGGTTAAGTTTATTGGAAACATTGAAGTATCCAGCCACAGTTTGGTTGCCACGTAGGAGCTTTCTATCCACATCATCGTCTCCTAGCTTGGAACGCATTCTCGAAAAGCTTCTCATCTATTTGAACCTCCAGTAACTTTTTCGACGGGGTTAAAGCAATCTGAACCAAAAATTTGTCCTCCCCAATTATCAAGGAAGCAACTCTTGGTAATCTGAGTGGGTTATCGCATCTTACCAGCACCTTAGCATATTTAATCCACTGTTCAACTGTTATTTCGTCAATATAGATGAAACCACCACAACAGTCTCCGATTGCCGAGAAGAGGGGAGAAGACCAATACGAAGGAGGGATCCCAAACAAATATACCCAACAATTTTCTCCATTTTTTGCAATGGGAGTTATGAACTTTGTATCTTCCCATCTACGGACCAGCACCTCAGACAACGGGAATGATTTCATGGAGACCATTGATTCGGAAAATTCAGGCGAGGGCGTAAATAACATCGCCTAAGTCTTAGAGAATGGGGTTATCACCGGGATGGAATCTGACATGAAAAAAATCCTTCAATCCAATGCCAATGGACGCTCACGCTACTTCGGATACAACTGTCATAATCAGGGCCATGGCCCAGTCCTCCCCTAACGAACACATCTTTGGGTTGATCGGAATATTGATAGCATGGCCAGCCGCTAATGGAGCACTTGCTCAGATCCATGTATCTAGCTTCTGTGCAAAAAGTTTCCACCCGTCCCCTAGCCCCTTAAGGGATAAAAATACTTGCTGGTCTCATGCCCTCGAAAGAGGAAAGTCGCAGAAAACGACCACCATTGTTGCTTTTGAGCTCCATCAACAATGCTTTCAGTGGTGAGACCTTCCAAAATTTTGATCGGTCCTTCCCAAGAGCTTCAACACAACATTGCAAAATCCATGACGCCTCCTGGGGATCAATGCAAACCATACTGACCTTGCCTTTACTTTTCTCATTGATTTTGATTACAATGCTCGGTTTACCTTTACCAATGTCAATTGAGAACGTCTTTGATTAGACCTTGAAGGAAATGGCCATCTAATCAGTTCTCCCATGTTTCTACACCTCCACCTTATCCTCAGATCTAGAGAATGAGTTCTTGCTCGAGTTAACTAGCTTAGGAGGAAAAAGAAGTGGGAGACAAAGGGGTAAATGAGAAAGAGGAGCTTGATGGGATGTGGTGTCGAGATTGTTTGTACACGATGCTGTCACATTTGCGTATGACAGATGCGAACGAGGATGGAGGGAAATGAACTGATGGGATTGGTTGGATGGGTTTACAAAGGAAGAAGAAGATGGAAGCTCTAAATAGAAAAGGGCAGGGCTCGACGAGGATGACGGACTGGTGAAAAGACATCAAGGAGGCAGTGGCGGTGGTAGCAATGAAGGTGGCGGTGGTTGAAGGCTTGAAGCGGCGGTGGTAGAAAAGGTGGTAGAGGTGGAGCGAACGTCATCTTAATCTATTCATCATTTTTAACCTTAACAGTAGTATATTGCAAGGCACAAGAATATCCAAGCTAATCTTTATTCAGATGGTTATTTATGGAGAAAACAGAGTTGGGAAGTAGTTAAATCTACATTTCACTTGATCAGTAGTAGTTTTCCTTAGAGCAAACATAACCTTTTCTCTATAAGTTATGGAGTAGTTTTTAACTCTTCGTTGGAAATATTTGCTAATGCAAGATCGTAAGATACCGCAAACTCAAGAATTGCCTCTCCCATCTCATTCCTTGGTCCAAACCCCCGTCCCCTATGGATAGTAGCTTGTTACCGGCTCAAATTTATTATTCTATATTCTGATAATTCTTAGCTACAAGGTTTTAAATATTGGCCAATACAACTTGTTACTGGGTCAAATTTATTATTCTAGATTCTGATAATTCTTAGCTACAAGGTTTTAAATATTGGCCAATACATGTCCGCATTAGTACCATCCAGTGCCAATCTATTAGGATCTGTTAAAAAAGGTTTAAACTGAGCTATTGTGTACTGTATCAGATTGGCAAATCTAGGACTGGTATGACCTATGTGCATGTCAGCTGGTCAATTTTGAAAAAAAAAAAGCAAAAAATCCTAACTCCTATTTGGTAAAGAAAAGGAAAAAGGGAAAAAGGAGAAAAAATCCTAATCTTACTTGATATTTTTGAGAGACTTCTTAAAATGAAAAAAAAAAAAAAAAATTAAGAGACGGGGATGTTTCTTTCTTGGAAAAAAGAACACAGAGAGAGAGGGGGAGAGAGAGAGTTCACATGTAGGTATCTTTTTCTTCTCAAGGGAGGGGGAACTCAGATGTAGGTGTCTTTTTCTTCTTTTTATCTCTGTAACTCAGACGTAGGTGTCTCTTTCTTCTCGAGGGAGAACTTACAGGTAGGTGTATTTTTCTTCTTCAAAGTAGTACTGGGAAATAGAAATCTAACTAGAATCATAGTTTTGCCGCCATAGATCATAACTCTCTCTCTCTCTCTCTCTCTCTCTCTCGATTGGATTGAGCGGGAATTGGTACATAAGACCTTGATTAGTAGCTAGTTTTCATTGACTTATTTTTCCCTTCTTTCTTCTTTTTCCATTTTTCCCCACCTCTAGTTGGTAATGATGTCAAATAAGAATTTTATTGACTTGGCAGTTTTCTTAAGAAAGGGCCGAGTATTTTTCTGGTTCTTATGCTAATAAAGACAATCAAATGATAAAATGAAGTCTCCAATAGATATTTTTTCGAGTTGATATATAGAATTGTTTGATTTAACAATGGTCAGAAATGTCGGTGAAGTCTCCAATGGATTACTGTTATGTAGGTCTGTCATTTCCTGTTGGTTGGGTTTTGTGGGTACCATTGTCTATGGCTTTTACTGATCATCATGAACATTGTACACTGTTTTCTTTCTTTCTTATATATGAAACATTTACCTTCAAAAAAAAAAAAAGGGAATGAAACTGGGTTTGTATAAGAGGTTTGCCACCAGAATACTGGTCGGGGGATATGTTCGACGCTATTGGGAAGGTGTGGTGGCCTCGTTCAAATTGAAGATGATACCAGGAGATGGCGGAGCTTGGAATCAGTGGTTATTCGTGTGAGGGGGCAAAATCTGCAATTGATCCCTAGAACAATAACATTGAAGATCGAAGAAGATACTTTCCTCTTTCAACTTGACCTGGTGCGGACTGGAGTTATGGTTTAGATACAAGTTACGAAAAGGGAACAATGTGGGTATCGGGAGGAAGAAGATGATGATGTGGTGTTAGTGGGTCTACGAGGCGGGGAAGAATTAGTCCAGGCTAGCCATAGTTTGGAGATAACCATTGGTCAAGGTAGTGGGATTCAGGTTGAGTCACATGAAGGGCACTTGCCACAGAGGGCCATGGTAGCATAGTATCCGAGGAAAATCACTTTAATTTGAATTTGGTCGGGCATGCGGTTGACGAGTGTATTGGATCAGCGATTACCCTAGAGACCAGGTGCAAAAGGCCGGTGGAGCAAACCCGATTGAGAGAGGGCCATAGCCCAGCTCATCGATCTCAATCTAGGAGTCCAAGGCCTGGGAGAAAGGCATGGGCTCAAACACAGAGGGGAAAGAAACCTAGGCTGCTGGAGGAGTGGGAGGAGCTTTGCGTGGTAGGAAAGGCAAGCCCAAGGCCCAGACCGGGGGTCAGCACCCGACCAAGACACCATTTGGCCCATATTGAGGCCAAAATCCTACAACTATTATACAGGAGAATCAGGCCTCATGGCCTAGGCCACCCGTTATGGATAACGAGAGGCCATCCCATTCAAGTGTGCAAAAGTAAACAAGAGGGTGGTCTTAGTTTGGGAAACATTCGCATGCGGAATCAAGCCTTGTTAGACAAGTGGCTATGGAAAGTCAATACAGATACCAATTCTTTGTGGTTCAAAGTGATTTCCAGCAACTATAGTACTCATGAGAATGGGTGGGACATAAATCCCCATTCTCAAATATTCACTAATAGTCCCTGGAAAGCAATTTTGGCCCTACCTCTGGTATTTTATCAACGCACTCGTTTCTGTGTTGATAACAAGTTTCGAGCCCGTTTTTTGTTATATGTTTAGTGGGGGGAGTCATCTTTGGAAAGCCCATCACATGGTTATTTGGCACCCTTCAAGGGAGGAAACCATCAAAATGAATTTTGATAGGTCGTCCCAGGGAAACCCGAGACACTCTCGAGTAAGGAGGATTTTTAGGGATCATCATGGGAGGTTTATTCATTTGTTTTCGGGTCCTATTGGAGGGGGATTACTCGTCTGTTATTTCTTGGATGGGGTCACAAACGACCTGCCCTTGGCGATTTGTTCATTTAGTTTGGTTGGTTCTTTTTTTAGGTGAGGATCTATTATGCTCCTATAGACACATATCTCGGGCTGTGAATGAGGAGGCTGATAGGTTGGCAAGAAAGGGTGTAGCAAAGGTGGTGCTTTATTTGGGCCCTTCCGTTGAGGAGATGAGCATAGACGAGTGTGATTGGATTAGCTGGTAGAATTCTCTCCTTGTTTTAGAGTAAAGTTATCATGTACTTTGATGTTTTTGTGCTTTAGATTCTGATCATACTGTATGATCCTTGTACATATTTATTGCCCTTGATAATTAATGAAATGTTGGTTGATTATAAAAAAAAAATTTTAATGTATACTATATCATTAGTCATGTTGTACTTGCCATCTTTACCCCCCAAAAAAAAACATGTTGTACTTGCCATAAATTGACATTTGTGCAGTATGATCTGTTTTGTACTTTTGACATTTAGTAAATTACTTGACTTCTTCCATGTCATTTTCATATTGTTGCATTAACCAAAAATTATGTCTACTCTTTTCAATTTCTTTTTTCTTATGGATATTGGCTTTCTTCAATACTATTATTAGTAAAAAAGCTCTTGGAATGTTGGTTTTGATCTTTTGATCTTTTTCCCAATCTAGCTAAATTTTATTTTCGTAGTCTAATAAAATTTCAGTCACATTACGGCTGAGCTGTTATCATAGTCTTGGTTTTTTACGATGTGCAGCGGATTACTAGGCCAAGAGGAGGAATCAATGAGTGGCTTCATTGGCTCCCAGTTTCTCTCCACAAAAGGATAGATTATATCATAAGGCGGATTTGTGGTGATTCACGACTTCCAATGATTTTCAATGGGAAGAAATTAGTGCCCATTCCAGTTGAAAATGGTGGAAGCACAGGATTGTCGTCTGTTTTAGAGGCTGATGCAAGGGAGATTGCGACAATGGCTCGTGAAAGTTTTGAGAAGTACGTCTATCAGTTTAAACTCTACGACGTTTAATGTTGAAATCTTGATTTAATTTTATTTATGTATACATCAAACAATATTGTTATATATATACATTTATGCACAACATATGGATTTGACTTTCCGAAGCAAATATGGATAATCTAAACTCTGAAGTTGACCCTCTTATAATAGGATCCAACAGATTAAATCATTTTCGGATCTAGAACTCTATAAAAAAGTCATCAGATTGGATTCAGACGAAACAGATCCTGATCTGATTCGTTGACAGCCCTAGCTTACATCATATTCTATTTCATGTATTATGGCTTATTTGTTCATGCTTTCTTAATATATTTTAAACAGAGAAATCTGCTTACATTATTTTACACCGAATTTTCAAACCATGATCTTAATTGAAGAGATGAATACATAGAATGTATGTGTAGCTGTTTTGATAAAAGCAAAGATTTTTATTGATGGGGTGAAAAAAGGAATGTACAAAAGGGACAAAGGGCCGTGGTAGCCCCTTGACCTACAAAAGAAACCAAAAAAGGAAACGAAAAACCAGTGAAAAGATTAAAATGAAGCGTCCTCCTCATACAAAAACACATACCTCTCATACAAGTCCTCTGTAGCAATTCCCCTAAACATCATCTCTTTATGCACCCATTTTTGGTCAACCAATCAGCAAAGTTATTCGTTCATCGTTGGATTCTTGAATGAGATGTTCTTTGAGAGTACCTAGATTGAGCTAGTCTCAATGAGGGCCTTCAAGATTTTAAGTTTCGGTTTCTTCTCGGGCTTAGGATCGAGAAAAATCAATAGATTGAGCTAGTCTCAATGAGGGCCTTCAAGGTTTTAAGTTTCGGTTTCTTCTCGGGCTTAGGATCAAGAAAAATCAACATGTATCTGGCAAAACCGATACGAACAGAAACTAGTATTGCAGCATATAATTTAAAAAAAAATAGAAAAAATGTAAAGTTTTGTTTTGATTAAAAAGCGATAAGAATGAACATAAAAGAAGGTAAGGCACGAATAAGATAAAACCTCAATGCAGATGGACCTTGAATACAGAGCTCCATGAAAAAGAATCTAAGAATGATCACATATACCATGAAAAAGAAAAATGAGTGTTTAATACTGCAACTTCTTTAGAATAGCCAATAGTATGCATCACAACTTTATTAAAAAGTACAAAATAACATATGATTACCAAACTCAAGCAATATTAACTAATGTTTTGTAATTTTACAAGCAAACATTAAAATTTTAAGAATTATTTTTTATTTTTCACAAAAATTAAGAACAATAATGCAAAAGTGACCCTAGATGCATGAAGGTCCAAATACCTGGATCGAAGGAATCAAGTCCATAAATATATTTGGCAACCAATGTATGGGTTTAAATTTTTCTAGAAAATAATGAAAAATATTTTAAAAGAACAGCTCTAAATTAGATCATCTCACATCTTTTTCAAATCTAAGAAGTGATTTACAGAAACATCCTATTAATGTTCCAAAAATGAAGATCTAATGAAATAATTAAAAAATGCATTTATATGAAAAAATTGAAGAAAATTCAACTTGAAATGGAAAAAATAGCAAATTTAGTACTTTCTGCTTCAATGCACTTGAAACTACACCAAACACTTAACATTTCTGAACCTAAATGTGTAGATCTTGCTAAGAATATGAAGATAGATTGTTGGGTAAGAGCTGGTGAGATTTGGAGCTCATTTCAGCTCAAAAAAAAAAATTCAGTTAACACAGCTTAAAAGCAGTGTCTGCAACCTGTTATGTATAATCAGCCAATATATGTATTTCCAAAGCGAACAATATGTTTTGGCCAAAATAAAGCCTTTCCATATATTTTAATATCCCAGACCAAGGCACCATATTGACACCTTTGAAACCAATATGACTTGACTAAGTTGTATTGAAACTTAAAACTTAGTGTTTTAGCCTCTAAGAACCACAGAGAAGCATTATTAGCAAAAAAATGTTCATAGTAAAAGCATCCTACATTGTCACCATAATTTAAAGTATTATTCGATCAATAGTTGGTTTGTCCAATCCAGCTCGGGATTAGTCCCCTCTTACATATACTTAGTTAAACTCGGTTTAACTCGTTCGGATCGTCAAATTCAAATTGGGATTGTCCGATCCAATGAGGCTGAGACGACTAATTTGTTTTTTCATTTTTTTTTTGTTTCTGTTTTTTGTTTTTTGTTTTTTGTTTTTTGTTTTTTGTTTTTGTTTTTAATTCTTTTGACTCCAGTTGGACTGATCATGTATTGTCTGATCTTGTAACGGATCACCGACCTAACTCGGGATCGGCCGGGAACAATCCCGATTCAATCCCTGGGTTTCAACACAATTTTTGTTATTGATCATACTCTTAAGACAACTAAGCCTCTTGCAACCTTGTCGAAAGAACATGCAACTCCAGCCTAGTGGCATCACCATCCCCAATGGGACCTGAAAAAGCATGGATGGTTCGCAATCCTCATGATCTCTTAACTTGCTAATCCTTGCAGGTTCAGAATTGCCTATAGAAGACCCATCAAAATTCAACTTTATCTCAATAAAGGTGGCCTCCACTTTACATCAATCCTAATAACATGGTGAAAAGAAAGAGCATTGGCTCTCCGATCCCCAAGGATATTCAAAACTCACACCCATATCATCCCAATACAATCCCACTGAACCACCCAAAGAATGACCTAAATTATTGACTGCATGTCTCTCCTCACATCATCAAATATCAGTCTATTCCTTACCCACCAAATAAGAAATAACCCATAGAATCACATGGACGAGACTTTGGCTAAAAAAATCCCTTTGGCCTCCAACTCGAGGATTCTCCCCCAACACAAAAAGTAAATGGGCAGAAATTGGCATCACCCACTTTACACCTACCCAGAAGCTGTAGAATAAACTCCATATGTCGCTAGATACTCTACATTGCTAGATACTCTACATTGAATAAACAACTGATTAGTGGTGGTGATAAAGCCAAATGTTTCCTTCTGTTTGAAGGTTATTAGTGATGCTGCTGGACTTGGCTATCTTATTTTCTGGGTTGTGCTGGTGCCTGGTGGACTTTCCTGTCTTGCTCTTTGGCTAGGCATGTGCTGCTGGCTTGGGCTTACACTTGCTGGATTCCATTGTTGACTTGGTTATTATGTGTTCTATATTTGGGGTGGGTATGTGTTCTAGTAAGGCTTACCTGCTCGGGTTAGGATGCTTCCTATCCTCTGTAGCCTCAGTGTGGCTTGCTGTTCTCACATGTACATTCTATCTTATTAATTCAAAGTTACCATTTACCTTCCAAAAAAAATACTTGGATTCTTGTGATATATTTTCTGTGATCTTAACTTTTATCATTAGGTTTTCTAATTTTTAATTGTAATTCATATATACATATATAAATATTTATAATTTCATGATTTCTTATCCCATAGTTTTTAAATGGCAATTTTCATTCTAGTTTATAGAGATGATATATTTCCTGTTTTGGTTGAATTGAATTGGCTCTACATGTTCTCTCTCAGGGATGGCCCATTGTTGGTAGTTGCATCTGGCCGGGATACCATTTCGACTGCAAGCTCCATCAAACGATTGGCTCCTGAAAATGTTTTTGTCGTTCAGGTCTGTGAATGAAACCTTTTAGCTTTAAATCAGTTTGCAATGATAATTGAGCTGTATTTATGGTATCCTGTGTCAGGAAACAATATATTTGCATCTAGGCACCTGATTCGACTATTTTATGTTGCCTTTGAAATTCCAAGTGTATTGTATGTGATTTTAAAACGGTGAATTGATCTTCCATCTCATTGGATGTGTGTAGCCTTTTTTAATCTTCATTCTTGTAAGATTTCATCGTGTTTTTAGGGCAGCAGTCAACTTTGTAGCAATGTTAGTTTGAAATTGTTTGCTTATGTTCGAAGACAATGTAGGCGTAGATGGCACATTTCAAGAAAAACCTTGTGGCTGGACAATTCCCATGTTAACTTCATGAAAACCAGAAGCAGGCTTATAAAATACAGAACTTCAAAATGGCTATTGCATGAACACGTCTCGAAATCCAGATGACCGTCTGCACGACTATGTCAAACTTATGGTGCACTGATATGCATCCAGTAAGTTGAATGACTTGTCACCTTAATTAGCTTAGGATGGCATGAAGGCCTAGTCAGCTGGTTCTTGGCATTGGTGTGCCACCATAGGTTTATCTCATTGGATTGATGTCAACCAGTAACTCACAAGGGATGGTTGCGAAAGCATCTTCTCATTCCTTCTTTTTCTCCTTAATTTTTTGTTTTTTTTTATTTTTTTTGAATCATGAAACTTCTATTAGAATGAAAGTGAAGAAAGGGAAAGAATATCTTATTGTTTAAGAGTTGATCTCTTAAACAAGTCAAACGACATTAGAAGCTAATAGCAAGTTGGCAATGACTATCTGCTATTCTTGGATGTGTAAAAGGTTTATTGAGGTCACAGACAGGGGTTTAGGGGCTAGGGATGCTCTCTCTCTCTCTCTCTCTCTCTCTCTCTCTCTCTCTCTCTCTCTCTCTCTCTTTCTCACACACACACTGTCCACTTTGTTTCCTTGCCCATTTTTCCCATCTTCATCCCATGGTGGGAAATGAATGGATGGGTAGCTAAGCTGGCCTAGCCACTTTTGTAGGGATCACTTTGCATAGATAATGATCTATGTTATTGACTATATTAGTATATTTCAACAGCTTTTAATATAATAGCATCTACGTCTTTTTCCACATGTTAGGTACACTTACAATTGGTATAGGAGTTTGTGAGGATAATCATATTTTTCTTTCTTCTCTGATTCTTGTCTTCATTTTTTATTTGATCTTTCACCCAAGCAAAATGGTATTCACGCTCTTTTATCCTTTTTTTCCCCTACTTGTTTTATATATTGCATAGTGCCTAGTGGTATAAAAAGGAAGGGGGAAAAATGAAGAAATTATACTAGTAGCTGTGATATGGATTTCTCTGTTTATTTAGTTATATCTTTTCCATGTAGTATCAAATGTCTTTAATTGCATTGTTTTTGACAATATGTTTCCAGATATATCTTTTCAATGGAATTTTTCCATTTATTTACTTGTATATCTTTTTCATATAGTATCAAAATGTTTAACTGCAGTGTTTTTGACAATATGTTTTCAGATACAGCATCCAAGGACACATCTGAGCAGGTTTGACCTGGTGATTACCCCTCGCCATGACTATTACCCATTAACTCCTAAAGCACAGGAGCAAATTCCTCGGTTTCTGAGAAGGTGGATAACTCCTCGTGAACTTCCTGATGGGCATGTGGTATGTTTCTTGATAGTAGAACACTTGTCCATATGAGTTTATTTTATCAGGGTAACTTTGGCCTTGAATAGATGTTAGCTTTTGATTATGATTGCTTGTCATATATAAAGCTCATTAGTTTGAGTTTTGAACATTCAGGTCCTCACTGTAGGGGCTCTACATCAGGCTGATTCTGCTGCTCTTCGGAATGCGGCTATTGCCTGGCATGATGATCTGGCACCTCTGCCAAAGCCCTTACTCGTGGTTAACATTGGGGGCCCTACAAGTAATTTTCTGTTTCATTTTGATGTTTATGTTTACTTTGGTTTTGTATGTGAATTTCAATATATGCTTGCTATTTTACATTGGCTGTGTTTCAGTTTGTGATTCATTGTGAATGATTTGATATCCTTGAACTTTCAGCTTTCAGATGTCGAATTATTGGCTCTGGGTTGGTTACTAATTTCTTTGTGTATGCGAGGGATATTGTTAGTTCTGCAGTTAGAATAACATTCAAGATTGTTGAGAAAACTGCTTAGAGAGGATGGGAACACTAAAGTCTTTGAAGTTTCTGAGTATGCTAGGAAATATGCTAGATGAGAGAGTGACTAAGAGGATTCTCTTGGGATATTAATATTAACATATTTTAATGCTTTTCCTAATGAAAATATCTCTATTGGTGGGTGATATATGAAGCACCTCTTAGTGCCCCTAAATGGAGATTTTCACTGGGTTGTGAGACTGGGAAAATTATTAACTTGATATCTTACTACCTTTCGTGCAAGGTCTGGAATTCTTGAGTTTGGCCTTATTCGTAAGCATTACGGAGGAATCCATTCACAATTTTCGTATGCCCTCAATGGAGAGGTTTTGGATTTATGTAACTATTTTTTGAACCTTCTAGATCATATCTGCTTCAGTAATAAACTTGGTGGATTGTTATCTTTGGGAATATTGGCGGCATGATATGAAAATATCAAGGTTGCTTCATCCATCTTATTGTTTTTGCAAAGATATGTGCCATAGGATTTTGCAGAATAAAATAGTAAAAATCTAGTCATCTTGTGGGTTCAAGAAAGTTCTTCGTGAGAGCTAAAGTTGGACTTGTTGAGACATTGATGATGAAATGTTAAGAATAGAAGAATTATTGGAAGGGAAGATATTACTCAACTCATGTAAATAATAGATGTTTTGTGACTTTTAGGCACTATTGGTTATGTTGAAGACTGTAAAAGTTGTTAGCAAGGTTCTAAATTTGTTTTTGAAGGACATTTCAGCCGTTCAAGAGGGAGGTTTCTGGAAAAAAAAATTCAATTTGGCATAAAGTTCCACCATGTGAGGGAAAACATAACGAAATTTTTGCAGTGACATTCTAGGAAATTATTAAAAGAGATGTATAATTTGTCATATTGAGAAGAATCACGCACTAACACAGAAACCCAAAGGGTTATCTTGTAAAGAAAGTTGATCACAAATTATAAAAGCCACAATATACACGAGTATTGCATCTTACTTGCATGGATGACATCGATATAATGATATTATTAGCTCAATTATAGCGGATCAAGTTGTAAAGATAGTACTAGTAATGATTATAAGTATGGCTGATATGTTAATAAAGATTAGACAAGTAATAAGCTGATATAAATATATTGTTAGTAAAAATAAGTTAATATAAATTGCATTATTCTATTGCCTAGTAACAATAAGAATAATAGAAGAATGCCTTGGGCTCGCGCAATATGAATGATGTATAATTGCTAAAATATAGTTGTGTTGCATAGTTCAAATTAACATGAAATATAAATAATATAACTATATTGATAATAATAAGTTTTGAGTAATAACTTACAAATTAGTATAACGTATATAAGTAATAAGTTAATATTAATTATGTCAGTAATTAGGTTAAAGCTATTGTACAGGAATTTTTTTCCTTTACCATACAGAAAATGGATGGATACACCTTACACTATTAGGATCATGGTTTTAAATATCGATATATCCCTCGATATATCTAGCGATATATCCCCCTTTCCTAGGGGGTGATATAAATCCAGGGTATAATTTTTATTTTACAATTTATTGGGAGTTATATCACGATATATCGCGATATTTCCCTTTAGCTAACGTGTGTAGGTTTACAAGAGGTCAAATACGAATGCTTTCCCCTTATTTTGATCAATAAAAAACTGCTTAAATTCCGCAAATCTTTTGCTAAACCCTTGAAATTTGAATTTTAAATCACATATGTTATGAATGTGTTAACTTTTCAGGTCAAAGGTCATTTTGACATAGAATTAATGAAATTTGACATGTTCTTTGTCAAAAAATGCTAAAATCAATTGAAGGTATAGTACAACCTTTGTTGCTTTTTGTTTTTTTTTTTTGGGTGTCATCTTTAGTTCAATTTGCATTAAATTGTAAGAAAATGCATGCCAATTTACGTATGTGATGAATTGGCATGCATTTTATTATAAATTTGTAGATTTGAGAGATGGAACCTCGAAAAGTTTGGAAAAATATAATTTCTTGGATTTTCATCTAATATTTAATGTTTGACCCTATGATATTCTAATAATTATGTGCATGTATTGGAAGTTTGTTATGCATCGGCCAAAAAAAGAAGTTATTTTAAAATTATTTATTTTAATTACTTTATAAAAATTAATTAAAAATGTATATCATTTAAAAAAAACAAACTTTAATGGTTTCAAATGTTTGATATCTAAAGTAATAATTTCATTAAAATATTACCGATTAGTTCAACCTTTTTACCAAAAGCAAACACTAGCAAATTATTAAAAACTTAATTTTGACTTGAAAACTGAAAAATAATTTAAAATATCTTAAATACGAAGAAATTTCAAACGTACAGATTTTTTTTTTTTTGATAAATTAAAATGTACAGATTTGCAATGAATAATTATTAGTTAATGGCCTAAATTAAGCTTGTTGCAAAATCATGAATTTATTAGTACAAAATAGTTTCTAGGGAAAAATCTTGAAAACATTGAGCCCATAAGGAACACCATGTGGTATCGTGCCACATGTTTTAAATGTATATTATCATGTATTCGGTTTAAAAACTTTCTATTGGATGTTGAATAATTGTTATTGTTATTATTTTCTAAATATAAAACTTTCTATTTATGTTTCCTTGAGTATTTTAGTGACTGATGATGTAGACAGTGACTCCCTTACCTATAGATGCATTACTTGATTATTATCACTATTTTTGTAACGTTTTAAATTATTTAGGTGTAAACATGTCTAAATATGGATCTCATAAAGTTCCGTTAAAAATTTTCCTTCTTTTCCAAGGTTTCCCCCATTTCTCTAACTTTTTGAGTGACATCGATATTTCCCTCGGTATATCGAGCGATATCCCCTTTCCCTTAATGGCGATATACCTAGCAATAGCGACATTTAAAACCTTGATTAGGAAGCACCCTTCGCAATAAAATGGTGCACCATTTGGAGCATATGCATATCATATGCAAAGATTTGATATTGGTTTGAAGGACTTAAAACACTTCCATTTGTCCTGATCTTTACGTTAATTCTTCGTAATGTAGGATTATTGATATGTGATATATTCCCTGAATTTTCCCAATAGGCCATTGTCGATACGGTGCGGATCTTGCAAAGCAGCTGACAATGTCACTTCAAAATGTTCTTGCAAGCTGTGGAAGCCTGAGAGTTTCCTTCTCTAGAAGGACTCCTCAAAAGGTATAATCATATTGAGAAGATTTGTTTTGTTTTTTGGATTTTTACCCATTTTTTCTTGGATGTTGTTATTATCAGGTATCGAAAATTATATTGAAAGAACTTGGTGATCATCCTAAGGTTTACATTTGGAATGGTGAAGGTAATCTCAGTTTCTATGTTCCTTCTAGGGATTTGTAGAATATGATCTCGTGAGTTTGGAGGATTATTGATTGGGTATTTAATGTGGGAATCTTTAGAGCCAAATCCACACATGGGACATCTAGCTTGGGCCGATGCTTTTGTCATCACGGCAGATTCAGTTAGTATGTTGAGCGAGGCATGCAGCACTGGGTATGTTTGAAATGAAGAACTTCTGTGATAGCTGAGGATTTTCCAATTCTTAACAGATATTGGGTTTGAACTATTTTTTTCCTCTCTCTCTCTCTCTCTCTCTCTCTCTCTCTCTCTCTCTCTCTCTCTCTCTATATATATATATATATATATA
>JAUPMG010000013.1:6838578-6866489 GCA_031762675.1 Pachysandra terminalis | reverse complement strand
CCCCACCACCACACCACCACACCACGACAATCACCACCACCACCCCACTACAACCACAACTACCACCACCATCACCACCCCACAACAACCACAACCACCACCCACTACCATCTCCTATCACCACCACCACCACTAATTATAGAGAAGTATAATTTAAAATAATAATATAATATCAAAAAAAGCAATTTATTAACTTATTGTTACCATACATGGTTTTTTGCTTTTCAACAGTACAACAAAAGTTTATCAAACAGTTTTGCTTCATGAAAAAATCTTTTCAAAAGTAGAGAATTTGCTTATGCTTTCTTGCTTCAGATAGCAAGAAAGCATAAGCATTACCAAACGCAGCCATAGTCTACTGTGCCAATATTTGCTTTCATGCATAATGGAAAACTTTTATTTACAACGATCATTTTTTTTTTGTATAAAATCTCAATCGTTCATAACCGACTAATAATTAGTTACATCTTTCCGTGTTAACTTTTATATACGATGCCAAGTTCAGCATTGTAGAATTCTCCTATAAGAAAATATGATTTTTAAAAATATATAGCCATTTGTATATTGTCATCTTAGTAACTTCTATATTTAAAAATATGTAATTTAATAAAATATATTATCTTATCTTATCTTTTGTTCTAAATTTATCTATTAGCCCTTTTAGCTGTATAAAGAAAATTATATTTGATATCCTTTACCTTTACCTTTAATGTATAAAAAACATATAAGGGCATTATTCTATATAAATTTTAAAGTAAAATAACTTCATAAGTTATAATATTAATGAATATATTAGTAAGTATATTAACACATTTATTTATAAATAATTTTAATATATAAATAGAAATATATTAACACATGGCAGCCTACGGTATGGGCAGTGTGGCAAGTTATCTATTTTAATAAAAAATATTATAATATTAATAATAAAAAGAAAAAATTATTAACTAATTAGATCCGTAAGCTTATCTTTTTTTTTTTTTTAAATTTATCTTATAGAGATTATCCTAATATTATTTTAAAATTAAACGTATGAAATAATATTATTATAATTAATTAAATATTAATTTTTATAATTAAGTAGAATATTGATTTTAATAAGTTTAATATGATTTCTTTACTTAGTTAAATTCTTTAATTTCATTAGAGAATCTAAATTTTGATAATTAAATCCTTAATTTTTCTTATTAATTGATAATTAAATTATTGATTTCTCTTATTAGTTAGTCTTTAATTCGTTAGTAAGATTTATATAACTAATTAGATATAAGATTTTGATAATTGTTTATATTCTTGATTTCTTTAATTGTTTAGATTTCTTAATTTGATAATTTTTTACGTTGTATAACTAATTAAAATCTTGGCCTCTTTAAGATCTTGATTTTATTTTGTAAATTAGATTCTTGGCTTTTTTCAAATTTTTTTTATTAATTTGATTCTTAGTTTTTTAAATTATCTAATCGAATAATACTATATATTTCCCCAAAAAAAAATAGTTATAATGTTTGAGTATGTAAAATAGGAAAAATACTTCGTGTTTATACTAATAGCATTTATAGATTGGAAAACTAATTAGGTTGATAATCAAGTAGGAGATCTGCGAGTGAACTAATCACGACCCAAAGCTAATTTGGGCTAGACACTCCAATCCTACAAATAACCAAAGTGATGTAAGATTAGGAATTGTATTTTAGGTTGGACCACAACAATCAAAAAATAATATACTAAAATCTTTTAGTCATTAAATTAAAAAATAAATTTTTAAAAATTAATTATTATTATATTTTGAAGATATTTTAAATGTTTCCAAGTGCTTTTAGGTATTTCTAATTATAGATTTATTTATATAAGTATTGATATTAAAATAATTTATTAAATAGTTAGAAAGCATAAATTAATTTTAATTAGAACCTTCAGAACCACCTTATATTATTATTTTTTTTTGTAATTAGTTATCCTTAAAATGGCATTAAAGATATATGTATGGCTATTTAAGAAGTAATTTAGGTTCAAAGTATAAGAAACAACAAAATAGGTATTGTAGAATAAAAGGAGGTTAAAATAGTTTCAAGAAAATATTGCTCAAGTGACCACACTGATTCCTACAAAAAAGCAAATTGGAAAATCGGGGAGTTAACTACTTCAATAGAATCGTGTTTTGACCAAACACTTCACTTGGAATTGCTTTTCAAACATGTTTACTGTGTATGTATGGCTAAAGAGTGCTTCTGGGCTTAGGAATCACTTCCAGGGCTCAAATAAGCAATGCAAACATGCCCTAAGTTAATTAGAGTTTCAAACAAAACCTTGGCCTCTAATTAGGATTGTAAATATGTTGTTTGATTGACTTAAAACAAATTGAGCATTGGTAAACTAAATTGTTGACAAATTTTATCAAACATGTTCTCTATCGATATTATTACAAATAGAAATAAAAATAAAAGAAACTAATATTATTAAAACATGTTGAAGGTAGAAGAAAAAAATAAAAAAGAATATTATTAAAAATAGAAATAAAAATAAAAGAAATAAAATAAAATATAATAGAAATAAATTTTCAAGAAAATAGAATAAAATATAAATAAAAAATAAAAGAAAATAAATATAAAGAAAATAAAAATATGATAATATATCTATTTTTTCCTTTTTTTTATTTTCTTTTATTTCTATTTTGAATTTTTATTATTTTATTATATTTTTCTTTTTATTTTCTTTTAATTTAATTTAATTTATTTTTCATTTTATTTATTTTTATTATATAATAATAATAATTTCCCTTTTTTTATTTTCTTTTATTTCTATTTTGAATTTTTATTATTTTATTATATTTTTCTTTTTATTTTCTTTTAATTTAATTTAATTTATTTTTCATTTTATTTATTTTTATTATATAATAATAATAATTATAATAATAGAAATAAATTTAAAAGAAAATAAAATAACATAAAAAAGAAAAACTAATAAATAAAATAAATATAAATATAAATGTATATATAAAGAAAATAAAATAATATACTAATATTTTTATTTTATTTTATTTTTCCTTTATTTTATTTTGTTTTATTTGTATTTTTATTTTTATTTGTATTTGTATTTGTATTTTGATTTTTGATTATATTTTGATTTGATTTGATTTTATGTTATTTAATTTAATTTAATTTTTCTTTTATTTTATTTCTATTTTGTTTTTTTATTTTTAATTTGTTTTATTGTTATTTTCATTATGATGGTTAGTCCTAATGGCCCAAACGCCTGTTTGACCGCTATGCCAGGAGGGCGCTTAGGTCTGTTGTGGCATCTGGCGTGGATATATTTTATTTTCTTCTATTATTATTTTTTACTTTTTTCTGGTTTCTTCTATTTTTATTTTATTTTATTTTAAATAATTTTTTATTATTTTATTTTTTCTTTATTATTTTTATTTTATTTTATTTTAAATAATTTTTTATTATTTTATTTTTTCTTTATTTACATTTTTTTTTTAATTTTATTTTATTTTTACTTTAATTTTCTTTTATGATTGATTTGAAAGGGAGAAGAGAGAATTATGCTTTTACAATTCTTTAACTGAGAATTACGAAAAAAACAAGGAAACATGAGATAATTGATAAAACCCAATTTTCCTTATAAACGAATTTTATAAAATTTGACCTAAAATCCTATATCTAATTCTTTATACGTCATCAAACAACAGAATTGAAATTCTCAACGCCAATTCCACCTTTAATTATCTGTGTCAAACACACCCTTACTCTAAAAATACTTCTATAATTTGGCCCATTCCCCATTACAAGCGGCCCATTATCCGATTGAGCATAAGAGGAGAAACGAAACCCTAGGGCTTGGAAACAAAGCGGCAGAACAAGTAGAGAAACAGCAGGAGAACGAGAAGAAACAAGAACAGCAAGAAAAAGAGGTTATCTCTCCATCTCCATTTTCTTTCCTTTTTTTTTACTTTGTATTTTTTTGAAGAGTTTCATGGAAAAGTTCGGTGTTTTCTTTTGGGCTTGTATAAAAATTTAAATTAAATTTTATACCATGCAAATATTCTGTTTTTCTTGTAATATTGTTAGCTACGATTCATTTTTTTTATTTGATTTAGTTCTCTCTCCCTCTCGTTTTTGTCGTTGTAGATTTATAACAGTCATGGCGGAAGATACTCCCGTTGATGTGAAGGAGGAGGTCGCAGATGTAAGTTTCTGCTTAAATTTTTTTTTCTGATATTTATTGTTTCCCGACGGATTTTAATTTTGTTCTGGACTAGATTATACAATTTCCTGTTTGTGTGCTCAGCTTTTGATTTCACTTTCAATATAGGAGGTTGGTTGGTTTCAATAACCCTCCTTTGGAAGGTTTATAAAAATTTTCAAACTAGCAGTACTTTGAAGCATTTCTTCGTTTACTTAAAAGAAAATCTATTTATACCTGAAAAAGAAATAACCTAATTATCATTTAATTAATTGCATTATTTCGAGAAGTTTTGGTGATTTCATTACAAAATTCAGTAATTTATGCCCATTTTTTGTGTATATTAGATTTTAGCAAAGGTTATTATTTCTTTTATTAAATTTGGTGTTTTACATGCTAATTTTATAGATCGGAATTTTGAGCAAGCGCTGTGTGTATGTGTGTGTGTACACATTAAATTTACTCTAGGAGACAATTGCATCATACAGTTCCAACTATTCTAGCTTTATCTGATACAGATATTAAAAGTGTCATAACCTTTTTTTTAGTTTTATGGAAACAAGTATTTATTATCACTTTTTTGATTTGTCGAGTCCCCATAACGTACTATATCAGCTTTAAGTACCCAAAGATTGTTTACTCCTTGATATTCATTTGATATTTTTATCAATTTTGGAACAAGTTTAAAAGGATATGCAGGGAAACTAGCACGCTGGGTTGGTGGTTGAAACTATGTTATCCTATCTCATTATACTGATTCCTTTTTTTTTTTTCTGGGCATGAATTACCATCTTGCAGCTTGCCCCCTTTGACCCAACTAAGAAAAAGAAGAAGAAGAAGGTTGTAATTCAGGATCCTGCAGATGATTCTATGGATAAGTTGGCTGAGAAAACAGAAAACTTGTCAGGTACGTTGCCAACTATGTTAATACTTATGATGCTATTATAAAAAAAAACCATGTTAATACTTATGATACTATTTTTGTGGGTACTGAATGTTTTGTTCAATTGCAGTTTCAGATGGACTTGAAAATAGTTTTGCTGGTTTAAAAAAGAAGAAAAAGAAACCAGTAAGTTGGCAGTCTCCATTGATGCATTAAATCGAGTTGCATCTTCTTCACCAATAATCTATTAATATATATATATATTTGACGAATTATTAACCAATAATTTTTAGTAGCAATTGGCTAGCAATATTTGTTTTCATATTACAGGTAGAAACTGATTTCCTGAATGATGAGAATGGAGATGCTGGAGAAGAGTTGGATGGTATGACGAGCCATCAATTCGGTTATGAAAATATCTGAATTCCGAAGTTTGTGATGCCTTTCTAATTGTATTTTTACATAATTATACGGGATATAAAATATGCAATTTTCTTCTTTTAGATCATGAAGTAGGGGATGAAGGAGAAGGAATTGTCCTACAGTCACGATATCCTTGGGAAGGAAGTGACCGGGATTATGAATATGAAGAGGTATCTGTTTTCGGATTTATTTTTCTTCAATACATTTGCCCACTAATATTTCTATGCAGCAAAATACTATGTTGTTGATGGTATCTTTTTGTTGTTATTTTATTTATTTTTGTGTGTGTGGGGGGGGGGGGGGGGTTGTCGTCATACATTTAGTATCAATGGTCTGGTGTCTGTTATGATTAACTTGGGTATGACCTTTTCTTTGGTTTGGCATGGATGAGACAATGAGCCAATCGGAGAACTTGGAATGGAATATACCCTGATCGTATTCTTTTTATTGATTAAGTTGTTTCATCCATGTATCTGTATGCTGTGAATGTGATAATACACATACTGTTTAATTTCTTTGTTAGTTGACATTGTTGAAGGCTTTAGTGTAAGTTTTCATATATCCACATTAATTTGCTTGAGATATGAAGTATGTGCAGTAAAAATAAACCTTAGTTTTAACTATCAGGTTAGTCACAAATTGGTGTATATTCTATGTTATTTTTTCATTGTTTCTTGTTAGTTGCCATAGTATTGTGTGTGTAGGTTGCTATTATTGGTTTTTTTTTTCCTTTTATCCCAACTAGTTGGGATAAAGCATATTATTATGTCGATGATGATGAAGCTTGGTAAAGACCCTTGACCTCGTGGCTGCAGTGTAGTAATTTATTAATTGAGCAACATTCTCAAGCCTATATGATATCCATACTATAATACAATTGCAATTAGAGTGTGGGTAAACTCTCTAAAGCCTTCCCCACCTCAATCCTCAAATAAGAAATTTTTTAGATTTTTAATGACTAAAAGGCGATAAACTTCTCCCTCTTTGATACTTCTAGGGTTCAATTTTGTTGTTCCTTTTGTTTTATTTTAAAAAAATAAGAACCCTTTTTTCTCTTTCAAACGACTGATTCAAAAATCTCTCTACTCTCCCTTCACAAGCATCATATTCTGCTTCTCTTACCACTCACATCTCACATACAACATATCTTTCCATGCTTTAAAATCTCTCCCTTCTTCCCTTGAACATCACTGTATACATTAACATATACTAGATATTCTTAAAAATTGCATCAACAAAATACCTTACAGAAGTCCTGCTTCACCATCCTGTCTGAATATATGTATTGAAATCGGTTTTGATCGACTCCAGTCAAGTCTTTATTGGTGTCTGCCTAGGTGTCTGTTTTGCATGCCTAAACCGTCTTAACCTATTTTCCCTGTCTTTTGTTGGTGCTAGGGCTGACAACAGGTCGAATATGGATTGGATCTATTTTGATCCAAATTCACACCAAAGTTTTTTTAGGCTTATCCGTATTCTTCTGGTATTCGATTGGATTTTAGTTATATTGATTCTTATTTGAATCTGACTACTGTTTATAAATGTTGCATGGACTCGGGTGTGGGTGTGTATCTAAATGTCTGACTCGTTTAATCCTCGTATCGTTGGACACAAGGACTAGATAGTAGTACCAAAATATATTGAAGATACTATATATTCACTAGTTAGACTAAGTAGTACCAAAATATATTAATATCTACACATTGCAAACTTGATAAATATATAATGAAGATAGAGGAGGCATCAATTTAAAAGAGAAAGAATTTGCTAAAAATAAACTGAACTTTGTTGTAAAGGATTTGACAAGGATCCCATACTCATGTAATGTAGTGTCATGTTGGCAAGGGTACTTTGGGGTGGATAGAGCAGCCATTAACAAAGCAATTGATCCGAACTTGTCTTTGTTTTCTAGTTACCCACCTCGAGCAGCTTGTTTAGTTCTATCATGTTTTGTATGCTGTTCTCCAACTATTTATAACATTGCTTCATTACTTATAAAAAAATACAAAATACAAAATATCAATTTTTTAACATTGAATCGGAGCACTGGATTAATCAGTAATGAGTTACTGTAACGGTTCAGAAAAAACTCAAGGAAGGGAGATCTTATATAGAGCTAGGTTGGGGCAAGAAGATTTCCCTGAACCAAGTTCTATATAAAGATGTAATTCTCTTTCAAGAAGATTCTATTCCCGAGGCATAGTGCCTACATGTGTTAGTGAGCATTTTTTTTCTCATTTTTAGAAGAACTAAATGTAAAGTGAAAATTTTGAACAGCTTATTCGAATCAGACATGAAGAGTCCATATTTGAATTCGAATACATTCGGACTTGGGTTTAAGATCCGTATTCGAACAATTCATGCCTAATTCGAATCAGGTATGGATCTAAATCCAACACATTGACAGTCCTAACTAGGGGCAAGGGCTACTTCTAGACACTTTTAGATATGTTTGTTCTTTACCTTTTCTTTCCTAGTTTTCCTTCACATTTATCTTAACGTTTGTATCTAAACTGCACTCATCCTATGAATGTGTTGCTTCGTTGTTGTCCAGCATTTTGATCTATACATAATAACAGGTCAAGTAGCTGTCTTAATAAATCCGTCATTCCACCTTATAGCTTGAGTGCAACACTTAAGTCACATGACACTTTAGAAGCACCTCTTCACTCCAATTAATCTGGCTCTAATTCTATATACAACATATTCATCAATGCCCCCTTTTTATGGGTAATTGAACTAAGATAATATATATATTTTATTTATTTATTTTTTTTTTTTTGAGAATCTCCTATTTCTCAGCTCTTACCATTGACCAGTTCTCTTCTGTTTGTATTTAAAGCTGCATTCTATATACTCAAATCTTAACTCGATGAAGCTGCTACATGAGATATTAGTTAAGACGTGAAGGTCTTGTCCCCAGATCCTAGGATCAATTCCCTTCTTCACCAATAAAGGGAGTTCACCGAATGATTTACCGCTTCAACCATGTTTGTATCACACCCGCATGTCCCTCTATAGTCGCGTTCACTTTGAGGCAAAGGTTGGTTAGTTCTAGGGGTGCAACTTGAGTCGGTTAAATCTGAAACCGAACCAACCCAAACCGACTTCGATTTGGGTTGGGTTTCTAGATATTTGGTTCGGCTTTGGTTTTGAAATTATAAAACCAATTTAGATCGATTTGGTTTTGTATTGAAGCCTTGGTTAAACTGAACCAAACTGAAATGCGAATTCTAGTACATATAATTCTAAACCGAACCAAACTGAATTATCGTCATTTATACTTATATATATGTATGTATTTTTGATATGGAAGATACTATATATAGAAAGGAAAAAAAAAGATAGGGAATACACCTCAGTTGTACACCAACAGTATACAAACACAAGGATAATTTTTAAAGGAAGAAAAAAACAAAACAAAGCGAGAGAAGAAGAAAGAATTGCAGAACCACCGCCAAAGTAGCAAGCAAGAGCACCCTTGAACAGCTACAAAACCCATAGGAGAGTTCCTTCAAAGCCGATGGAGTTAAGGGTATACTTCCCAAAACTGATCAAAGGAGATATCCCTACACAAAGGAGAACCCGACGCCCAGAAGTAGATGAAATTTTTAACTTTCCTAATGATTTGAACAACATCGCATTCTCTACCTTCAAAGATTCTGGAGTTTCGTTCCTTCCATAAAGCCTAAGTGATTGCAGTAGGACATAGTAACCATGACAAACTCATCTTATCACTACACTTACCATGAAAGCCCCAAGCCTCCAAAAGAGAAGAGAAGTGCTGAGGTTGAACCCAAGGAAAATCATACAAGTTAATAAACCATCGCCAAATCACATATGCCACAGGACAGTGAATAAGTGATCCACCGATTCTGCATCCTTCTTGCATAAGACACACCTATTGGGATCATCCAACCTCTACTTGTCAAATGGTCAACAATCAGAGCTTTATCAAGAGCAGCAATCCAAAGGAAAAAGCCAACTTTTAATGGTATGAGAGGACACCATTATATGATATAAAAAACATGATATTTTATATATTTAATGTAATTCTGAAAACATTGTGTTAACCAGACCTAACCCGAACTAAACTGAACCGAAACTGCAATTTGGTTTGGTTTGTTTGGATTTAGGGTTTGCCATTTCAATTTCGTTTCGGTTTTCGGGTTGGGAAGTTCGGTTCACTTTTGGCTTAACCTTCACCAATGTTGGTTTGGTCTTGGGTTGATGTCAACCCAAACCGAACCGAGTTGCTCCCCTAGTTAGTTCTAGGTTTGTGTATGCATGTGTGTGTGTAGGCGTGTGGATATGGTGTCTAGGCAAGGAGAGCTTGCCAATTGGATGTACCCAAAACAAATCTTGACTTGTTTTGATTCAAAGTTATTATTTCCAAACTTTATTTTTATGTTTAGTTTAGTCCAACAAGACCATATTGTTTGCGAATATAACACACCAAGGCACCTCTTCTTGGATATAGGCCATTAATTCTTTCATAATCAATGCGAAAATATAACTTGATGTAAACTTATTGCTATTGGTTTGTCTCACTGCCAATTGCTCTAACACTAGTTACCATTTGCATGTAAACCCACTAAATTAACTCTTATAGGAATGTCTTTTTCCTTCTCTTTCAACTTATTTGCTATTTGTCAAAGTAAACGAGTAGCTTAATAGTAGACCTTCCATGCATAAAGCCTAACTGATTTTGAGTCACTCAGGCCATGTATCTCAAACCTTGCTCCATCATATTCATCCATAATTTTGTTATATGAATCATTATTATGACTTCATAAAATTGTTACAATTTTGGATGTCTCCTTTTTTCCTTATATGCAGGGTTCTAAATGTTGGCGACATGTTGCCATTTTTTACCCTGGCGACACGAAATATTAGGAGAAATCGCAATATAACGATTTTCCTTGATGTCAGCGACATGTCGAGCGACATGGGCGACATTGGGGAAAATTTCAATTTTTCTTGAAACTTTGGTTTCCCTTTTTACCCCCATGTCGCCGGCCAATCTTGGCGACATGACCAGGGACATCGACATTTAAAACCTTGCTTATATGCAGGTATAACAATTCTTATATGCAAGTATTACGATGCTTCTCTTCAGAGCATCTGGCATTTTCCTACTCCTCAAAGCTTTGTCAAGCACTTTGGTCAATCAAAGTATAGTGGCTCATGTACTTGCAGATAGATTACCTTTTAGTCCAAGACTATACTTTCATCATGGCTAAAGCTCCCTTCACTTCAGTAATTTAATCCTAAACATCGTAGTATTCCCTTCTCTCCCAACTCTAGCGATTTTCTTTCTATTGCTGACTTTTGTTTATTGTGTTCCAAGCTCTGGCAAAAAGGGTGTGTGGGGGGGAGGGGTGGTGGTTGCCTCATATTGATTGCTGCCTAAAGCTTTGCTAAATCCCTTATGGCCATATCATATAAATTAGTAACCGTATTATAACGTGTGTAACAGCGTACATATATATATATATATATATGCTACTGAAATCAAAATTTATTTCTTGGAATGTGAGTGGGACCAATGGCAGGGATAAGAGAAATGCAATTAGAACTGCTATGTGATTGTGGAAACCATATTATAATGTGTAACTGCGTATATATATATGCTACTGAAATCAAAATTTATTTCTTGGAATGTGAGTGGGACCAATGAAGGATAAGAGAAATGCAATTAGAGCTGCTATGTGATTGTGGAAACCTGACATTATAATACTGCAAGAAACAAAATTGGAGGAAATGAACCAAAAAATGTTATTGGAAGCTTACGGAGTAAAGCAAGTAGACTCGGTGGCTAAACCTGTTGGTGCAGCTGGGGGAATTTTAATAGCTTGGAGGAAGAATATGTTTTAGATGTTTGGAAATGTGATTGTGAGTTTCTCAGTTTTTCTGGTTTTGAAAGACTTAGAGTGGAGTTGTGGCTAATCTCATCTGTGTATGGTGGGCTTGTTAATAGCCAGTTTGCTGAACCTAATGTGGGTGGAGTTGGAAAGGGTGAAAGTGAAGTGGATCTCCCTTGGTGTATAGAGGAAGACTTTAATGTCACAAGGTTCCATGCGGATAAATCGAGAAGAGGAGAATGTCGGGGTATAATGGTGGTTTCAATGACATTATAAAATATTATCGTCTTATTGATATTCCATTTTGTTGGTGCTCGGTACACTTGGTCAAACAATTAAGAGAGGTTGATTATGTCAAAAAGCTTGATAGATTTCTTTGTTCTATTAATTAGGAAAAGAATTTTGTTGGGGTTTGGGCTTCTTCCTTTTCAAGACTGATTTTGGATCATGTTCCAATGTGTTTGAGAATATGTGGTTAGAGGAGGCATATTTTGTATGGAGGATTGGTTGAAAGGATCTCAGTTCTCAGGTCCCCAAGCTTCATCCTCTGCAAGAAACTAAAGACTCTTAAAGAAGTCAAAAAATGGAATCAGGAGGTATTCGAGAGTGTGGGAGAAAAGAAAAGGGGAGGTACTATCTTCCAAGATTAAGAAGTATGCTATGTTCCATAGGTGCATGTACGTGTATTGGAATCTGACAGGGGTATGAGGTTATCATATTCGACAAACCCCAAAAATTAGGATTCAGGGATTTGGGTTATATTTAAATTTATTGTTATTATTATTATTTAGATACATAAAATCTATAAATAATAATGAGAATTTTGAAATATAAAATTTTAAATTATTATATATAATATAAATAAACTAATATTATAGTCATATTAATGTATAGAGTTATTAGTTATTAAATTAAGCAAAATGAACTAATTTGTAATTGTTATTATTTTAAATAGGAGGAAGTTATTATTAACAAAAAGAAAGTTGTAAAATACGTGTTAAGAATGAGGCTATTTAGGTCTTTTGACCTAAACCGTCATCAAGTAAACAAAACTCTTGTTGTCAGTCTTTGATTCCGTTTCACCTTCGTTGTGAAGACAGGTGCCGATAGCCAAAGATGGAAACAACCCCATGAAGGTAAGCAAAGCCACTCACCCCCTCTTTCTGTTCCATTCTCTTCTTCTTTTTTTTTAAACTGACAGCTTAATTTTTTTGCTCCTCTCTCTACAAGAATTTAGGGTTTCTCTCTCTCTCTCTCTCTCTCTCTCTCTCTCTCTCTTTCTCTCTCTTTTGTTCTATTTGTTTGCCAGATCTTTGGGTATCTGCACCTCTTTTTTTTTTTTTCTTTTTTTGCTCCTGCTAATGTTGTGTAAGGTTTTTTTGTCTCCTTCTCTCTCCCCTTACTATGTGACTTTTTTTTCTTTGCTTTAAGATTCTTTTCCCAAATCATGGTGTGTTGGTGGTTAGTCCATGTCTGTGTCCACAAGTATGGACACATGATTCGGACATGGGATTGCCGAATCTATGGAATATAGGGAGTATGGTATTGTAGAAGAGAGGGGGCCGTTGGAGGGGAGGGAATAGGTAAAGAAGCTAAAAAAGTAGAGTCTAAGAGGTTGTCAAAGATGGAGAATATTGGTTGGAGAGAGAAGTCTAGAGCATTGTGGCTGAAAGAAGGGTACAAGAATGCAACGTTCTCCCATAGAATGGATAATGCTCTAAATAGAATCAACAGCATTAGGAAAATATTAGTGGGTGAAAGGGTTTTTGAAGAGGAGGTGGAAATCAACAAAGTTATGCAAGAATACTATATAGGTTTCTTTCATGAATCTGCAGGGTTTACACCCAAATTGAATGGCATTGATTTTGATTTGATTTCTAAAGAGGAGGGTGATGTGTTTGAAAAGCCTTTTGGATAGGAGGTGGAAACCAACAAAGCTATGCAAGAATACTGTATAGGTTTCTTTCATGAATCTGCAGGGTTTACACCCAAATTGAATGGCGTTGATTTTGACTTGATTTCTAAAGAGGAGGGTGATGTGTTCGAAAAGCCTTTTGGATAGGAGGAAGTGTGGGAGGCAATGGAGTGTAACGGGGATAAGGCACCACGCCTGGATGGTTTTAGCGTTTGTTAGCTGAAGGAAGATCTGATGAGGGTGTTTGAGATCTTCTGTTCAAAATAGAGGAGAGTGGTAAGAACATACCGTGGTAAATGTTCCTCCTTATGTGCAGGAAAAGACTGAAGCCATGTTGCATTCACAAGCACTCTGTCTAGCGAAGCCCAGATAAGGTTGCGACCCTCCTGGTCGAGTCCTCCTTAGTGATCGAGGGGTTGCCCCAATGGTCATTTGCAGCTGGTGCCTCATGAAGCATCAGGTATGAGGTTCGATTCTGCGGGGGGCTGTTTCACTTGGGGCCACTGGAGGTTTACCTGGTCGTTAACTTCATGGCCCTGGGGATTAGTCATGGTACGCGCAACTTGGCCTGGACACCCTAGTAATCCAAAAAAAGAAAGAATGGATGTCTTTTAGAAGGCTATCAATGACTTGGCTGATGAATGTTGTGGGTTGGGTAGCGACAATCATGGAAAAGGTTGAGGTGCTCAAGGCCCAACATTAAGGAGTTTAGACCGATTAGCATTGAGAGTAGTTTGTACTTTGTACAAGATGATATCCAAGGTACCAGCAAATAGAATGATTTTTTTAACATTATTTCCAAAACTCAAAGTGCCTTTGTAGAGGGGAGATAGATTATGGATGGAGTCTTACTGGAAAAAATGAATACATTGATTCAGTGATTAGGAGTGAGTCAAGCCTTGTTTGTAAACTTGATATGGAGAAGGCATATGATCATGTGAATTGAAATTTTCTGTTGTATCTCTTAGTAGGATGGGATTTCAGGAGAAAGGAAGTGAGTGTTTCAGGTTTTGCATCTCTTCAATATCTTTTTTGATTCTATTTAATGTTGTGTCCTCCGGCTTCTTTGTCTCCTATAGGGGGATTGCTGGTCTCACTTTATGTTCATTATAGTAGCAAAAGCATTGGGGAAACTCATTGTGAGGGCAGTGAATGAGCAACTCTTGGAGGGTTTTTCTGTACGTAATGGAGATCTGCATGTATGACATGTCCAGTTCGTAGACAATACGATTATAATTTGTAGTCCATCCCACTCTCATTGTGGGTGCTCCAGTGTATTTTATTGCATTTTGAAGCAATCTCAGGGTTGAAGGTGAATCTTTTCAAAAGTGTACTGTTTGGGATTGGGTGGGGAGGTGGTACACTTAGATGACCTTCAGTTTATTTTGGGTCGCAGAATAGGATCTATGCCTATTAGCTACCTGGCTCTAGGAGCCCTGTATACGGCCTCATCGTTGTGGGACAATATAATTGAAAGATCTGAAAGCAATTGGCTACTTAGAAAGCAAAGCACCTGTTGAATGGAGGGAATATGACCCTTATCAGAAGTTCTTTACCGAAGTTGCCTACGCTATGGCTTTGAATTTTTGCCCAAATGCCCCCCAACGAAATGAAATGTAAGGGAAATTCACAGAATTCCCCCATTTTGTCAGAATTTCGGTGCAACCCGGCGAAATATTGCGCCAGGTAGGCGAAATATTGCGAAATTAAAAGATTCTTTCTGCAGTTACTTAGAAAGCCCGTATACGGCCTCATCAGTGTGGGATAGTATGATTGAAAGATCTGAAAAGAAATTGGCTATTTAGAAAGCAAATTACCTGTTGAAGGGAGGGAAAGTGACCCTTATCAGAAGTTCTTTACTGAAGTTGCCTACGTATCTGATGCGGTGTTGCAAGATTCCTTCTGCAGTTACCAATAAAGTTGAGAGATTGCGAAGGGTGTTCCTCTGGAGTGGTATGGGGGAAGCTCATAAATATCATCTCATGAAATGGGAAGAGGTGTGTAAGCCAAGGTAGGTAGGTCTCGGATTGAGGGCTTTGGCTGCCTTTAATAAGACAATATTAGGAAAGTGCTTAGGCAGTTTGGGGACAATGTGGAAGATTTACCGTGAACTCCTTTTTCTCATCATTAAATCAGTATAAGGATTGGCATGGACCAAAAAAGCTGATTTAGAAAGTCCATATTCCTTCCTAAATAGCTATCTTTATGTGGACAGGGGTACTAGATGGAAGCTTAACTATTGACCATTTGACTAGCAGAAGTTGGGTAATCCCGAATTGATGCATAGTGTGCAAGGTATGGGGAGTCAGTAGTGCATTTCTCGGTCTATTGTGGGGTAGTAAATCAGATGTGGGACTTTTCAATATGGGTTGCGTAATGCCTAGGAATTTGAAGGAAGCCCTGAACAGTTGGGGGTTGCAAAGTAGGAGAAATCAAAAAACTTTATTATGGAACCTTTGCCCTTACAGATATGCCGGTCACTTTGGAAGGAGTGGAACAGTCGCATCTTTGAAGGAATAACAGCATTGAAGCTATTTTATTCGAAGCATTCTCTCTCTTATTCTATTTTCTGCCTTCCAGAATTCAGGGAAGTATCATTTTATGATTTTGTGAAGGGGTGGTTTTTGGGGGATGGTGAGCTCAATGCCTAATCTTGCAAGTTGCTATAGATAGCCTTGACACAGAGAGCTGGGTACACTGTGTAGATTACAGATATTGTTTTCTTTTATACTTGTAAGATGTAATACTTGTTACCAATTTATGTTATATCTTCACACTTGTACCAATAAGAAAAGAATATATATGTATATATTAATAATATGATTATATTAAAATCAACAGCTTTTAGATCATCAATTTATTTCTTCTCATAAACCTACGCATTGCATAGGGTTATCCCTAGTGGTAAACTATATTATTCATATGCTCCAGTGTAAACCTTTACTAAATTCTCATTACTTTATCATCAACATCATCATCAACAATATGCCTTATCATAACTAGTTGGTGTTGGCAACATGAGTCCTGGTCCTGCATCCCAAACTATCAAAAACCATATCTCGGGTCCAATTGCGTGCATCCAGATCCTTCAAACCGACTCCATCTAGTTCTTTGTGGTCTTCCTTTTGCATGCCCAAACCATCTTAACCTACTTTTCTTTATCTTATCTTCTATTCATTTAACACCTAGACAATCTCATATATGTTCATTCCTAACCTTATCTTTTCTAGTCTCCCCACGCATCCATTATCATATATGTTAGTAACTATATTATTTGTTAATAACCATTATCATATATCTTGATCAACAGGTATTGAATCATTGATTTAATTTTTTTTCCTTATATACCAATTTATTGCATGGGGTTTTTGCTAGAGGTAAATTATATGATTCATGTGCTATGTATTTTCGTTCTTGTGGGTACACTGTCATGCTGTTGTATGCATCCTTCTAATTTACTCACTGTTATATCTATATTATGGATTCTCTTTTAGCCGACTTTAATTTTATGTATCTAATGACTGCAGCTTCTAGGTAGGGTGTTCAACATCCTCCGTGAGAATAATCCGGAGCTTGCAGGAGATAGGCGTCGGACAGTTATGAGGCCACCACAAGTTCTTCGTGAGGGCACAAAGAAGACGGTCTTTGTGAATTTCATGGATCTCTGCAAGACGTACGATCAGATATTTTTTTTTCCTTTGATCTGCTTTATTTTACTCCTCTTTGTTGGAATATTTGCAGGATGGTTCCCTATTAAGCTCAGATGAATTTCATGCCATGTGTTTCTATTTTATATCAACGAATTTCTGCACTACCTACACAGATACCATTGCCTTTATTTTTTATTTTTCAATTTACAACATTATTTCACCATAGATTTGCCTCTCAATATGTAGGCAAACTTGCCATGCCTTTGCTTTTTTGACTAGATTTGAACATATGTATATGGTAGTGTCATATTTATTGAGATAATCTCTTGTTTTACTTGGAAACATCATGCATATGGGAATGTTACGTCCTTTATCTGGGGTGTTTATTTATGATATTAATTTGTCATGAAACTTTCCTCTCAATATTCATCATAAATGTGTTATGGCTTTTATCCTTGATATGATTTAGCAATATGCATATGGTGATATCAATTTTTTTCCGATCTTCTCTTATTTTGCTTGGGGGCTTCATGTTTATAAGGGCATGTTACACTTTTATCTTTGAAACTTTCAGTATGTGGAGATTTATTATGTTTCTACACCTCTAAATACATGACTTCTGCATTGTTCAGTTTAACTTTCTATTTATCCTATAAAAAGTGGCTACATGGTTCAAGCTGAATTCCCCATTTCACTATTGCGTGGGAATTATGCATCAACAAAAGATATCTTGTCTCAGCATAAAGAATTCTATTATGTCATCCCAATCTATTTAAATCCATAACTTTTTTGGTCATATTATGTTATCAATCATTTTTGAGCGGTCCCGTCCAATTTTTCAATTTTCAACTTTCAACGTTCACCGTGTCACATCTTCGCTCAGACACCTCCCAATATCTCAGAGTTCTACATGACCAAATCATTCAACTTTTGTATTGAAGATACTCTTAAACTTGCTTGGACGTGTTCGTTCGTTCCTTACCTTTACCTTATTTTCCCTAGTCTTTCCACACATTCATTTCAATATCCTCATACCAGCTACCTTATGCTCTGAATATGTTGCATTAACTTTGCTAAATCCTTTATGACCTGGATTGTGGGATTTGAATCAATATGAGAGAATTATGATTAATGATAGTTTGCCTTTGATGAGTTTTTGACAAGATGCTGCTTGGATTTATCTTGTGACGTGTTTGTATTGCATTGTTGAAACTCATGGACAATATACTTAGGGTGTTGTCAAGCTTTAAACTTTATAAGTGGAACCTTGTTGATCCCTTTTGAGGTACAGAGGTGATGATTGTTCATAAAAACTCATGTTTGAAGGGGCATTGGAAGATGCTCTTCTTTACTTGAGTACAAGGATTTGATTACTTTTAGTGTTTGGGTCGTTTTTTTTCCCTTTCTTTCTTAGCTCTAGCTGGGACTTACGGAATTTAGGAGTGTCCTCTATTATAAATTTTGTTAGCAGAATTGGATACATGTTCTTATTTCTTCAAATGGCATATTTTTCTTATTGATCTGCCTGCTAATTGTAGCATCAGGTTCAATAAAATTTAAAATTTTAGTTATGATTGTGGCAATTGCTTCATTTTTATTGACTCCATGAGTTTTTTTCTTCTTTTTTCTTAAGGATTCTGGTACCTTATTATTTCCTTTATTATTTGGTATAGTGTTATTGTCTGCAGATTTGCATATGATACTGTTTACCATTATTATCATATTTAAAAGGGACATTTTTTTATCATCTATAAGAATATAATTTTAACGATTTTCTCTCTTTTCAGGATGCATAGGCAGCCTGAGCATGTCATGACTTTCTTACTGGCTGAAATGGGGACAAGTGGATCTCTTGATGGACAACAACGATTAGTGGTTAAGGGGAGATTTGCTCCTAAAAATTTTGAAGGGATCTTGAGGAGATACGTCAGTAAGTTCTTGTTAATCATTTCATGAAAACAGTTGATAAGGCCATATTAATCAAATCTTGATTGTAAAAGTTAAGGACTGGCACTCTTGCTGATATGCTTTGGTTGCCAAGCAGGAAGTATTCTAGAAATTGGTGAGGGGAAGTTGGTTCCCTTTACCATTGACAAAATGTGAGAGCAGTGGTCCGAGATGAGGAGGCTCTTGTGTGGTAATGTTGGGAGTAGATTCACAGAAAGATGCCTCAGTTCAAGGAAGGAATGAAATCTGAATTAGTGATAATGATGAAGTATTTCTTTTTTGAAATTTGGAATCTGATAGATTGATAGTTTCCTGCATGCATATGTAAGAAGAGAATTTTTAGGGCATTTGGTAATTGACCTTTTAATTACCTGTAGAGAATGTCTGCCTGCAATGTTCTATTGTTTTATTTTACATGATTGTTACATGAACAAGGAGGGGTGATCGTAATCTGAGTCGAGATTTCACCTAGGTTTCAATAACTTGGTCCAAGGGATTAGTCTGCTTTTGCTAGAGACAAGATTTTCATGACATATATCAACTATGGACTAAGACATGTTATTGTTTCTGTATGAAGAGACACTCTAGGGTTCCTTTTGGTGTAATATTACTCTCTTCCGTGAGGTGTGATCACTGTTATTGATTGATTCTGACCTACTCAGGCCATTATCTGAATAGCCAGGTTCTCTTTGTTGTTCTACATGTTAGTCTAGAGCAAACATAAGATCTATAGGGGCCCTGTATCTCATTATTTTGCTATTATTGTTGGCGGCTCCTGTTGATTACTGCAATTTGTTTCCAGATGAATATGTCATATGCAATGGGTGTAAGAGTCCTGATACAATTCTTTCAAAGGAGAATCGCCTCTTCTTTCTCAGATGCGAGCAGGTAATTATTAACTGTACCCTATTATTTAAGCACAAACATTCATGCATCATAAACAGAAGTAAACAGTTCTCTGGCACGGTAATTTGGACATGATGCTTTATTTCCCAATTACTGTGTGGATTTGAACGCTATGTATCTGATATGGAACTCAAATTTCTATTTGGCGCTTTTGCTGTATTTATTTTCTCGCTTATATCTAAATTATCTATGAATGAAGAACCTTTACTGTTTATGTGGATGGATTTTAGGTTTCTTTTTTATTCTAATTCTTCTTATGTTGAGTAGGCCTATGATGATGTAAAAGATTTGCCTACATTGGCTGATTCCTTGTCCATGAGAGAGAGACTACAACTTACTCTGAGGCCTATGTAAAATTTATGTTTTAATTTTGCTTTGTTGGTAATGTCATCATGCTTGTACTGTTGACAAGAAGTTGTTCATGCTTTGTATGATCAATGATTCTTTCACAACCCTAACCTTAATACTCCCAACTGATCAATCGAATTATGTTTCTTTTTTCTTTTCCTCTAATCTAATTATCTTGAGTTTGTTTGGGAAAAAAACTATCCTGGCAGATTAGATGAGCATGCAGTCGTATTTGTTTCTGGTAGGCTTATGTGGTCCATAGAGGCTTGTTGCCTGTAGTTTTCCTGGTACTCGTTTTCTTTTGACTTTTATCATCTTGCAGTGTGGTTCTGGGCGGTCAGTTGCTCCAATCAAGGCTGGTTTTGTTGCTCGTGTTGGGCGTCGGAAGGCCGGGACATAATTCAGCCACTTATGTTTCGTCCAACTGAAGCTTGACTTCAAAATATGTTTGTTTATATTTATGTTTCGGATTTTGACTTGGAGCAAAACACAAACATGATTGTTATCATGTTGTCTTTGATGTTGAGTTTGTGTAACGAGAAAATACTAATCACATTGGCATAAAGCATTTTATATTCTTCATATATGTGCTTTTGTTGTGTCTTCAACCTAAAGAGAAGTGACTTCGCAGTGTACGTCTTGACGTGATCATGGTTTCGGTTTGATATGTTAACAATATGGTTTTAAGATTGCAAAAAGCATTGAAGTTATTTGTATGTAAGATTGATTTACTTGTAATTTCATCTGAAACAGAAATAACCTCCATATCAACAAGGATTTTCCTTCCCCATTGTTTCCTTCAGCAGCGACCAATGGAGTTTATGAAAATCGTGCCATTATATTGTGTTTTTATGGATGCGCGTCATGCATTAATATGTCAGGAGCATGTGGATGCATAGTGCACATCCGTGGGAGGAGCATGTGGATGCATAGTGCGCATCCGTGGGAGCATTTGGACATATGGCATGCATCTATTGACTTTTGGAGATTTCCAACTTAGAGAAATCTCTCCTCTTATCTTCCCTTCTTCTAGAGATTTGGTCATGCTATTGAGATTCCCATATAGAGATCCGATCGTTTGAGTATGTGGTTCTAGTAATCACATATTTCGACGTGGGATGTTTTTTGTTTCGAAAGAGATCTTCCGTTGCAGATTTGGGTTCGTGTGCATCGAGGTACGTGATTTGGGTCGTTTACAACCTTCATTAGTATCAGAGTTACTGTGATACGTCTTCGTTGGATTGAGGTATGTCGAGAAACCTCACCTTAGAAGCAACCTAGGTGCTGTTTTTGTTGAAAACGACATGCACATTGCATGGTTGCATCAACGATCAAGAGAGAATCGTTTGTGCAACCATACGTTGAGATCGTCATTGTTTTGTGTTAATCATGAGTTTATAACACCTAAATAATGATGGTTCAAAGAGATTAGAGTAAGGTTTTTAATCGAATTAAAATATATTTTAAAAATCTAGATTTTGCCCTTACCCGGTCTGTCCGGTCGACCTAACAGACCCTTTCCGGTTGACTTGACGAACCAGCCGGTCGACCGAGCATCGACAGACAACAGCAACATAGGCTGCAATTTGCGACCAAGCGTGTTCGGTCGGTCAAAAGACCAACCAGACCCCCACCCGGTCGACCCATAAATTCGGAATTTAAGTTTTTAAAATTTTATTTTGAATTCTAATTGAATATATGTCTTTTATATAATATGTTACAGATCTGAGGCATGGTTTAATTATTTAATTTGTATGATTATGTGAGGTTAACATATACATAATATCTTAGTTGAGATTATGTTATTATTTTCTAGATGGGTTTTTGTATATTATGGATTAAAAATAGTATTAAAATTTTATTGTATTGGTGATGATTATGCATTATGACCTACGGTCTAGTGTGATTTTGATCTGATAAATACAATATTAATATTATTGTTTAGTCCTAGATAATGATGCAAAATCAATAATGTGTGTATATGAAATGTTAATTATATGTGCAATTTAAGTATAGTGATATAGCTGCTAAGAGTATAGTAGCTGACTTAAACAAGGGTAAGAAATTTGATGGTAAGAACTATGACACATAGCATAGGAAGATCCAATATCTCTTCGACAAGTCTGAGGCTAGGCTTGTCAACGGATCGAATTCCAGGGCATACCCAAATTTGATTTGATTAAAAGTCGGATCGAATCGGATCATACTTTATCGGATCATCGAATCATAAATCCCTTACCAAATCCGATTAGTTTCGAATCGGATCAGATTCGAATAGTTGTTGGATTTTTTGGTAAACCTATTTTATAGTTATAAGAAATCAAATAAAAAGAAATATAATTTGATATATGTTTAATCTTTTTTTAAAAGTATCCTAAACTGTTGACTTATTTCTAATTATATGTTTAATACTTGTAGTCACCCAATATTATAAATGCATACATATGTATATCTGTGATATATATTTTATATATTTATGTATGTACACAAATGAAATCGGATCAGACTCTTATCGAATCGAATCAACCTATATCGGAATTTGATCCAATTCAAATCAAATTGAATCGGATCATATCTAATCGGATTATTGGATCAGAAATCCCTTACTAAATCCGCTTTTCTCGGATCGGATCGAACTCAGGCCATGATCCGATCCATTGACAGCCCTATCTGAGGCCCTAGAGACTTTATCACATAGCCTAGTTTATCTTGAGGAGGGGACTATTGCCCAATATCGTAGAGAGATGGAGGCCTATCAGGCTTGGACCAAGAAGGATTATTGTACACATTTTACTATGTTGAGTAGTATGCACAATGACCTTATTGGAGAATTCGAAGCCTATAAGACTGCACTTGAGATGTGGAACCCATTGAAACTTGCGTTAGCTGGTACCTGGCTACCAGATTACGTGCATTGATGATGAAGTTTGAGACCTATAAGATAACTCACAGCGTGAGTATGGTCGGACATCTTAGGAAGATGTTGTCTATGATACGAGATCTGAAAGCCGCAAGGAACTACCTGACAGATGAACAGTAGATTCTCGCTGTTCTGAGATCCCTACCTGACTCGTGGGAGCACATGAAGCTCACCATGATGCACAACTAGAACATTTAAACGTTCAACGACTTAGCGCATCAACTTGAGCTCGAGGCAGAGTATTATACCACAAGGTCTAACAACACTGTGCTCTTAGCCGAACCAAAGACGTGCAAGACAACTAGGTCTAGGTGCAAGTGCAAGAGTAAGGTGCCCCAACATGGGGAAATAGTTGAGAAGGCGCTAAAGACAGGAACAAGTACCAAGCGCCCTAGAGGAAAAGTGAGGTGGAAAGAAAGACATGTCCAAGGTGATTTTCTACAACTGTGATAAGTTTGAACACTTCACTCGTGATTGCACTGAGCAGAAGCATGTACGAACTTACCCAACCTTTAGCTATTGTTGTATTGTTTGCATTGATGTCTTATTTGCTCATTCTAGTCTCGATTTGATTGTAGATTCCAGTGCGAGCAGGCACATAGCCAAAGAGGGAGATGACTTTGTGGATTATAGACGGATACCAGCAGGGAGTCAGAAAGTAAACATGGGGAATAATACCAGCGTAGATGTGCTAGGAGTTGGCACATACCTACTGAAGACAAGAGAGACCCGTGCACTGATGCTTCATGACATACTCTATGCACCCGCCACTCATCATAGTCTCGTCTCAGTAGTAGAGTAACTTATGAAAGCGCACATAGTGACGTCCTAGAAGGAGGGGGAGGGGGTGAATAGGTTCTAAAGCTGATATGCGAAAATAGGGCCAAATTAAAATCTAATATATTATGCTAGTGGTGATTGTTGAATACGGGGATAAACATCAAACAATAGCTCACATATGATGGTTCCTACTCAAGCAATTCTATAGAATTAAGAGCAAAAGCAAATCTACGAACACATGGGATTTATTGTGGTTCGGCACCCCAGCCTACGTCCGCTCCCTAGAGCACAGATCGTCGGTCTCTAGGATTTTCACTATGGTTGGTTTTCGTCAACACGGATAACCACCAAACCATACAAGGATTTTACCAAAAATCCCCAAACTAGTACATGGGGTTTCCAGGGCTAACCTTAAACCGTCTCAAGGTTTTACCGGCATCCTTCAGCCGTTACAATTTTTAAATGAATTTAAAAACAATAAAGGACTATTTCTTATAGATATACCAATTCGAAGTCCGTCCGGTGGTGTGAGCTTGAATCCCTGTCTTCTCGCTCATGATCCTCGCTCCCCTTCGCTTAGATGATGTCGATGAGCGATCAATGGAAATGAGGGCCTTACAACCCTAGATGTGTGTGTGTGATGATCTAATCTATGCAACACATAAGGGAAAGGACTTGGGCTCTAAATCCTTCTTCAAATCAATAAGCATAGGATGCTATGGCTATGTAAATGGGAAGAAGATGGAGAGAGGGGAATTCTCTAAGCCTAGGAATGAGCAAAAAGCTCTCAGCAATGATCTAAGGCTCTGAGAGAATTCTTGTGTGGGGCTTACGCAATTATGACATCGCATTCAATTTATAGAATGGACACATTACGCGCCTACCAGTCGACCGGTGCGATGATCCGGTCGACCGGTGCACCATAGGGTCTTAAAACCCAAGTTAGGATTTTGTGTGACCGGAGGGCCACCTGGTCGATCGGGATGCGACCGGATGCCATCGTCGGTCGACCATAGCACTCTAGTCGGTCGACCGGGCAGGTGCAGATTGCACAAACCAGAACAAGTTTGGTGTACGACCGGCACAAGGGCCGATCGATCGGAATCGACCAGAGACCCCACCGATCGATCAGACCAACCTAGTCAGTCTGCCGGAGCCCTGGGAAAAGCCTAAGTTTATCCTTTCTATGGCCTTTTTTCCGCAAGGTCCATCCACAAATGGTATCAACCATCCGTGGCCAGTCCTTGGCTGTCCAGACATGGATCCAGATGGCCAAGGTCCGCAGAGTGCCCCTCAAAGGGTAAAGGGTACCCTAAGCTCCCTTAAAACAAGTCAATATTCAATAAACAAGTGTTTCTAGGGACTGTCTAGTGTGTGTGTACTTTACCTTGGTTAGGGGTCCATTCCAATAGATGCGTCGATATAGATTGGCTTTCCTTGGATCTGCAACTCTTGATCTTCAATAAACACGATTACAGACACTCAAGGACTGTCGCAACATTGACAAACACAAGGAATGTATAGGAAATGCCTATGAAATTAACAATCTCCCCCATTGTCAATTTGAAACAAAACTCCTAACCTAGGTACAACACACAAAACTAGGCGTCTATGAATTGAATGCAAAAAGATATACAATACATTACAATTCAATTCAAAAACAAAAGCTGAGATACAAGAGACTTAAGACACTACAACGCTCTATGCTCCCCCTCATCTTTTGAATCAACTCCCTCATACTTAGACATACCTGTAAAAACATATAACTGTACCTGCAAGCAAATATGTGCCATGTGCCATGGGTGGAGTACCTAGATCTCCTATTTTTTTTTTATCAGAAATAGACAAAGATATGTATAAATTTGGGGGGAAATCCCAAGTGTTTGCAAGATTGGTGAACTCCAATCAGTAAAGATGAGGTCAAACCAATGCAAACACATGTTTATGTATACTCACCAGGGTTTTTGTCACGACCCAAACTTAAGGTAATTCATGTGGAACCCCTTAGGTTCGAACCATGACTCACATCCCAACCGAAATTGGGAGTGGCAATCAACCATAGAGCAAAATATAGAAATTTATAAAATTTAAAGGAAATTACCATTACTGAAGATAATCAAAATATAACTAAGTTATTACATCCAAAACACTTAAGAGAATTCACAGCGGAAAGGAAAATAATTACATCCTATTTCCAAGTTTAAATCAAATCCCTAGTTCTATACATCATATCTAATCTAAGAAAGAAAATGATAAAACCGATAGCAAAACTCTATGTAGAAATCACTCAATGCTTTCATCAGTTCCAGCAAGTTCATAATAAGGGTATTGTTCATCTTGTTCTCCAACTAAATTACCTGAAATTGCGCAAAGGCGTCAACTACACTTAGCCTAGTAAGTAAATCAATTAAAATACATTTTTAATTGGAATAGGGTCAAGGCCACTACCCAATGATACAACATAGATAAGATAGCAATAATATTCAATAAAATATGATCATATGATAGTCAATGCAATGCAATATGAATGCTGGTTCAGTTATTAATGAATGTAATGCATGCTCGTGCAAAAATAAAAGGGGTGATCACTAAGTGTGATCCATGCAAAGACATATGTTGTGCAAACATGCATGCTGCTTGGCATTCGATTAGTGTATGTTCACATCAGATCTAAGTCCAATACCCAAGAATGTCCCACTGTAGTAAATTCATTCCCCAATATATGGCAAGGTGATAATTGGACTATTTTATGTGCGCATCATAGTTTCTAGGAGCTTCGACCTATAAGTCACAAGCGCCTCTGTTATTTTCAATCATAGGGAATATCCCAAGGGGTCACCACGTGAACATCTCCTTTGTGATCCATACATTAGCCGATCTACTAACAGAATTTCACTTGACATCCGTTACGTATAATACATGATACATTATCGAGATGAATATAATAATATGGTAATATTGGGATCATGAATCCCTCAACCTATGAAATTCAGTTCATCCGAGACTTCCTCATCAAATCATGATGTCCAAGTCATGATACACTCAAGTCTGATCAGAACTTCCACAGAAGTGAAGTCTGAAAGTTAAGTTTAACTTATGACCAGAATATGGTCAATAAGGCAACTTGGTTATGTTGTGCATGTGTGGTGATAGTGCACATTAACTAATCATGCAATTAAGTGTACAATTGTGTAATAATACTAAGTATGAAAATATGAAGTTCAAATCATGGTATATGTCATCATGATAATCAAATTATGCTTAATGTGTGATTCAACATATACAATTATAAATCAGATAATTCACCTCTCAATTCATGTCATAGATCAATTATATTTATTAGACAATTCATAATATTAAATCAGCAATTCATTATATTACATGCTTCTCACGAAATAACCCAACCTGGGCTGACCGGCACGTCGGTTGGTCTGCCGGCAACCTAGGTAGGGGTCAAGCACATTAGGTTTAAAGTCTTTAAGGCTGGCCGGTAGGCTAACCGGCACACCGGTTTTCCACTGCTACCCTAGGCAAGGACTGGGTTTTCCAAAAATTCACAGGGATAGCCACCAGTAGGCTAACCGGCACGCAGGTTGGCCATCGGTGGGCTAAGCAAGGGCTGGTTTTCCAAATTACAGACATTCATGGTCACCGGTAGGCTAACTGGCACACCGGCAGCCCACCAGTGGGCTAAACAGAGACTTAAATCTATAAAAGTGGTGTCCGGTAGTCTACCGGCATGCCGGTTGGTCTGCTGGATGTCACCTGGGTGAACCGGTAGCCTAGCCGGCACGCCAGTTTGCCCAAAAAGTGCAAAACAACATGATTTTCGTATTTCCAGTAGTTTTTAGCCAAAAGTTTCTTCTAACACACATGTTTAAAACAAAATCCGAACATAACCCAATCAAAACATAAATCAAAATAAGAACTTACCTTGCTAGGAATGATCATCTTTAGAAACTTAAGTTTTTATGAAAAATAGTTTATTCTTGAGTTTGAATTCAATGTGTTATGTCATATTCAATGAATATGGCATATCACCTAATCCAAATAAAAAATATAGAATAATTGAGTTTACTTACCTTGC
>JAUPMG010000013.1:6810006-6838478 GCA_031762675.1 Pachysandra terminalis | reverse complement strand
TGCTCTTTACTGCTTTATCTATATTTGATGTCACAACTGTACACCACTTGCACATATCTGAATATTACTGTTGTTCACCATCACACACGGCCCAGAATAGAAGAAGATGAGTGAATGCATATTAATTTAGGTTTACTCATGTTGTTTATATTATTTCTTTTCAGATCTCAGAACTTCCGCTTATGATAAAAGTTATGTTGCCACTCTCGTAGAAATACGAGGTGAAGGTGACGCTTGGATCGAAAAATCCATGTAATTGGAAAAATCTAGTCCTGGTCGTTACACCTAGGGTGGTGGCCTCTCTTATCGAGAAGGCTCGACATAGTTTTATATGGGAAGGGAATGGTTGTAGGAAAGACCATCTGGTTAAATGGGATGTTGTGTGTAAGGCGAGGCAGCTTGGTGGTCTTAACCTGGGTAACACTTTGGCTCGTAACTCGTCTTTCCTTACTAAATGGCTTTGGTGATTCTACTATGAGAGGGATCATTTGTGGTGTAAGATCATCGTAAGCAAATATGGTATCCACCCAAACGGAAGAGATTTGAGATTAAATGTGAGGATTTATGCGGCTAGCCCGTGGAGGTATGTCATTGCTCTTGCTCCTTCTTTATTTTCTGTGGCCAGGTGGTCAGTGGGGGATGGTGCCTCCATTTTCTTCTGGCATGATCTAAGGCTAGGTGAGGCTCCTCTTTATATTCGGTTTGCTAGACCTTTTAGAGTCGTTTTAGTCCAGTCTTCCTTTGTAGGCAATGTGTTGTCTTGGTCTGAGTCGGGTGTTGTTTGGAATCTTCCTCTTCGTAGGAATGTGAGGGTGTCTGATGTTGCTGAGTTATGTTCCCTCTTTGAGGCCGTTGGCGGGTCCGTGTCTTCACTGATCGGGCGGATCGTCTGCTTTGGTCTTCTGATCCTAGAGGGGTGTTTTCTTGTCAATCCTTCTTTAGTCGGTTTCACCCGGATAGAGATGGGACCGGACCCCTTTTACTTTCCTGGTCTGGTCCTTGTGGTACCCTTCGGTTCCTCATAGAGTCTGAGCTTTTTCGTGGACTGCACTATTATATCGGATTAACACGGCGAATATGCTTCAAATAAGGAGGAGGTATAATGGTTTTGTATCCACACATGTGTTTCTTGTGCCGTGCGCAGGAGGATTAAAATCAATCATATTTTCATCCATTGTCCAGTGGCTAGTGCGATCTGGGGTTTTTTCTTGCAGCGTATTGGGAGGATATGGGTGATGCTGGAGGGTATTGGTCAGCTGTTGGCTCAGTGACGACTCCCGGGTTTAGGTGTTTGAGGTCGGATTCTATTCCGTTTGGTGTTCCACACTATTTTGTGGCATATTTGGAGGGAGAGGAACCAGCGGATCTTTTATGATGTCTCCTCCTCTGTGAGGAGTGTGTGTGAGGGGATCATGGCCTCGGTGGCGTCCTGGGCTTCTGTGAGGGGACAGTTTATTGGATTATCAATCCTACACATCATGACAGAGTGGCAGATGATTTCTTTGAGCTAGTTTCGAGTTTCCTCAGTCTTGGCGATTATTGTTTTGGTATCCATGCGGGTCCTTGGGGGCCTATTTTCGTTTTTTTTTCGTTTTTTTTTTTTTTTTTTTTGCTTTAAGGTTCTTTTTTTTTTTAGAGGATTTGTACCCGAATCATGGCGTGTCGGTGGTGAGTCAATGTTCGAATGTGTGTCCACAAGTATGGACACATGATTCGGGCATGGGATTGCCGAATCTATGGAACATAGGGAGTATGGTATTGTAGAAGAGAGGGGGCTGTTGGAGGGTAGGGAATGGGTAAAAGAAGCTAAAAAAGTAGAGTTTAAGAGGTTGGCAAAGATGGAGAATGTTGGTTAGAGAGAGAAGTCTAGAGCATTGTGGCTGAAAGAAGGGTACAAGAATACAAAGTAGAGTTTAAGAGGTTGGCAAAGATGGAGAATGTTGGTTAGAGAGAGAAGTCTAGAGCATTGTGGCTGAAAGAAGGGTACAAGAATACAAAGTTCTTCTGTAGAATGGATAATGGTCGAAATAGAATCAACAGCATTAGGAAAATGTTAGTGAGTGAAAGGGTTATTGAAGAGGAGGCGGAAACCAATAAAGCTATGTAAGAATACTATATAGGTTTCTTTCATGAATCTTTAGGGTTTAGACCCAAATTGAATGGCATAGATTTTGATTTGATTTCTAAATAGGAGGGTGATGTGTTGGAAAAGCCTTTTAGAGAGGAGGAAGTGTGGGAGGTGATGGAGTGTAATCAAGACAAGGCACCAGGCCTGGATGACTTTAGGTTTTGTTAGCTGAAGGAAGACCTTATGAGGGTGTTTGAGAGCTTCTGTTCAAAATAGAGGAGAGTGGTAAGAACATACTTGTGGTAAATGTTCCACCTTACGTGCAGGTAAAAGCTGAAGCCATGCTACATTCACAAGCACTTTGTCTAGCCGAGCCCAGATAAAGTTGCGACCCTCCTGTTTGAGTCCTCCTTAGAGATCCCATTGATTTTTTGGGTGATTTAATGCCACAGTTATGATGGGTGGTTTTATTGTTTTTGGTTTCTTTACTCTTATGTAGTTTCTATTTTTGCTGCTTTTTGCCTTTTGTGTTTGTCTTGAACACTCTGGCCGCTTTACTTTGTATGTTTTCCCCCTCTCCCTCTTATATATATATATATATATATATATATATATATATCATGGTTATTCATAAAAAAGAAAGAATGGATGCCTTTTAGAGGGCTATCCAAGACTTGGTGAATGAATGTTGTGGTTTGGGCAGCGAAAATCATGGAAAAGGTTGAGGTGCTCAAGGCCCCAACATTAAGGAGTTTAGACCGATTAGCCTTGTGAGTAGTTTATACAAGATGATATCCAAGGTACCAACAATTAGAATGATTTTTTTTAACATCATTTCCAAAACTCAAATTGCCTCTGTAGAGGGGAGATAGATCATGGATGGAGTCTTACTGGCAAAATTGAATGCATTGATTCAACGTGCCTTTGTATCTTGAAAAGTCAAATTTTCCCTCCGATTTTTAAACTTTTCCAAATTATATTTCAACTATTATTTCCTATAAATTGAGCGTTCCCATGTATCATTCATCACTACCCTCGTCTCCAGCCAAAGCTCAATTGGAATGAAGCCTTTAAAATTGGCTTTGCTTACTTTTTTATCATCATCATCTTCTTCTTTAGATGGCAATGAAGAAATAGCGTCAGTTGTGGCTGTTTATCAGACGAATCATAATGCAATGTTGGAAATATTAAAAGAAGAGGCAGAACAACGCAACAAAAACGGTGGTTCGTTTCTAGAACGTAGATACATGCACCGTGAAAGAAGAAAGAGTCACGATCGATTGTTTGCTGATTATTTTGCCGAAGATCCAGTTTATCCGCTTTCAACGTTTCAAAGACGCTTTCGAATGATGCGTGATTTACTTATGCGTATTCTTAATGCTATTGAAGCACATAATCCTTATTTTGTTCAAAAAATGGATGTATGTCATGTTCTCGGATTATCCCCCCTCAGAAGATGACATCATAGATTAGAATACTTGCATACGGAATGACGACAGATATAGTAGATGATTATGTGCGAATTGGAGAAAGTATTGCAATCTCAAGTTTAAAACATTTTTGTCGATCAGTAATCGAAATTTTCGGAGATGAGTACCTCAGATCTCCAACAGAAGATGATATTGTTAGACTACTGGCTATTGGGGAGGTTCGTGGATTTCTCGAAATGTTGGGAAGCTTGGATTGCATGCACTGGGAATGGAAGAATTGCCCAACAGCATGGCAATGTCATTATAGCGAGCATGTCAAAACATCTACTATAATTCTTGAAGCCATAGCCTTTTATGACTTGTGGATTTGGCATTACCTTTTTTGGGATGCCAGGATCCCACAATGATCTCAATGTCTTGGATCGTTCTCATCTATTTTCTGATCTCGCTCAACGGCGAGCCCCCCAGCTAATTTCCCTATTAATGGGACACCTACACTATGGGATATTATCTTGCTGATGGTATATATCTTAAATGGGCTACATTGGTTCAGACAATTTCTTCTCCCCAAGGAGCAAAAAAACATTTTGCTATGATTTAGGAGTCAATGAGATAGGATGTGGAGCGGACATTTGGGGTTCTCCAATCTCGATTTGCAATTGTACGTGGACTAGCACGACTTTGGAATGTCGAAACACTCGGGATATAACGAAGACGTGCATTAATTTGCATAATATAATCGTTTAAGATGAAAGAGAGCTATTTGGATTTTGATTGACATCAGAACAAAACCCAGAAGTAATAGTTTCGCGAGAGCATAACAATGACTTTGAATCCTTTATATCTCGTAATTTAAGAATTAGAGATTCCAATGCCCATCACGCTCTTCGCAATGACTTAGTTGAGCATTTGTGGCGACATCATGGAAATATATAGCTTTTTACATATCGTAGGATGCAACTTTTAAAGGCTTTTTAATTTAGTAGGAATGTAACTTTTAAATGTTTTTTTTAATTTAGTAAGGATGTGACTTCTAAATTTAGCAGAGATGTCACTTTTGAATTTAGTTGATGTAACTTTTAAATTTAATAGAGATTAATTTTGTTGGAACAAGTTATTGCATTTTTATAATTGTCAACATTTCATTTATTAAAAGAAAAATCACATTACATTCATTAACACGGATAAATATTACATTAGTAAAATAATAAAAGATATTTCTATAAATCTAGTATTTAAAATCTAGCATCTTTTGTTCGAGCAATGATACGTTGTTGAAGTTCCTCATAATAGGATCTTTGCATATGAGTTTAATTGGCCATGTCCATTGGCATGATTTTATGATCCTCCATTCTTTGTTCTCATTCATTCATTTGTTCGAACATTTGTAAGGTTGCCTCGCTAGTCTCAATCCTTTTTTTTACGATCAATAGCTTTAATTTACCTTTTTTTTTAATTTGACGGGAAGACATATCCATTAACACTTCAACAACTTTATAATCCTCCTTTCTTTTTTCTCATTAATTCATTTGTTCGAACATTTGTAAGGTTGCTCTTTAGTCTCGGCCTTTTTTTTACGATCAATAGTTTTAATCTACTTTTTTTTTTTTTTGACTAGATATATCCATTAACACTTCAACAACTTTAGCCTCATTGGATGTCATAGATTCAAATCTAGTATCATGAATTATTTTCTTTCTTTGTAATTCTTTCACAGCTTTAATACCAATTGATCGTTTTGATCTTTCATCAGTAGAAGGTTGATCAAACTCTATATCATCGAGTGATATTAGAGTACTAGAATTACTTGAAGAAGTTGAAGATGATGGAGTGTGGACTGTAGGTTTCTTGAAGCTTGATTCAACTTCATTCCACTTACGACTATGGCGCAATATTTTTCAACATGTATCAAATGTGAAGTGCTTTTTTTGGATAACATGGTACGTGCGTTTAGCCTTACCGAGCAGAAAAAAATATAAATAAATATATATCTAAAACTACAAATATAAATAATTTGTTTGCGAAAAGTACCTTGTCTTCTTCTCCGAATCCACTTTGTTGTTTCATTTTGACTTGCTTAAGAAACCAATGAGTTTATTGACCGTCTTTTGAATAATAGCCCAACGATAAGATAAAGAATTATTATTTCTCCCTATCTCAATATTCTGTTGAGAAGATAAATAACTACGAACACGATTCCAAAATACTGTCATACTTTGATTATTTCCTATAATTGAATCTCGAGAGACAGCCAACCAAGATCTACATAATGCTTTATTTTCCAAAATAGTGAACGACTTACCACGTGAAATACGATTATTTTTATTAATAATTTGTAATCCACGAGTTTCTTCTAAGTTATGATAATTCTCAAAGTTTTGATGATCATCAATTTTTGAAGATAAAATGTATGAAAAATACAAGATAAAAAAATTTGCAAATAGAATTATAGAAATTAAGGTTACACAAAAATATTGAGGAGAAAATGATTTAAATAATTGTTTTTTTGAAAATTATTCAAAAATGAGTAGAACTTTTGGCCTACAACGGTATTTATAGCTTTTAATTTATTTGACCGTTGACTCTCAAAAGTAATCGTTGAGGTTTGGGGAGATTTTTGAGAAACCCTAAACATTCAACTTGATTTGGGGAAAAGTTTACGGATTCCTCAAATTTAGGGAGGATTGGAGAAGAATTTTTATGTTTTTTTCCCCAAATTTGAACTTGGAGAAGGTTTTACGGGAGGATTGGAGATGCCCTTACCCACTTAATTTGCCAAGCGAAAGAGGCGAGATATTAGCCTTTCGCTATTAGTAAGCACTCACAGACTTTCTTTACGTTGATTTAACCTGGCGGGTTCACCATCTCCAATCCTCCCCTAAAACCTTCCACAAATTCAAATTTGGGGAAAGAAATGTAAAAACTTTTCTCTAACAGTCATATAAATTAAAAGCTATAAATACCGTTGTAGGACAGAAGCTCTTCCACTCATATTTGAATAATTTTCAAAAAAACAATTATTCAAATCATTTTCTCCTCAATATTGTTGTGTATTCTTAATTTCTATTATTTTATTCGTAAATTTTTTTTTTATCTTATATTTTTCATATATTTAACTTCAAAAATGGATAATAATCAAAATTTTGAGAATTATCATAACTTAGAAGAAACTCACGGAGTACAAATTATTACTCAAAATAATTATAGTTCACGTGGTAAGTCGTTCACTATTTTCAAAGATGAAGCATTATGTAGATCTTGGTTGGCCATCTCTCAAGATCCAGCTATAGGAAGTAATCAAAATATGACGGTGTTTTGGGATCGTGTTCGTGGTTATTTCTCTTCCCAATCGAATGTTGATAGAGGGAGAAATACTAATTCTTTATTTCATTGTTGGACTATTATTCAAAAGACGGACAATAAATTCATTGATTTTCTTGAGCAAGTAGAAATAAAACAACAAAGTGGATTCAGAGAAACAGACAATGTACTTTTAGCAAATACGTTATTTATAGTTGTATTTTTAGATATATATTTATTTTTTTCAGCTCGGTGATGCTAAACGCATGTATCATGTTATCCAAAAAAACACTTTACATTTGATACATGTTGGGAAATATGGTGCTATAGTTGTAAGTGGAATGGAGTTGGATCAAAGCTGCAAGAAACCTACAATCCACACTTCATCACATTCAACTCCCTCAAGTAATCCTGGTACTCTTACAGCATTCGATGATATAGAGTTTGATCAACATCCTTCTATTGATAAGAGATCGAAACGACCAATTAGTATTAAAGTTGAGAAAGTATCACGAAGAAAGAAAATGATTCATGATACTAGATTTAAATCTATGACATCCAATGAAGCTAAAGTTGTTGAAATGTTAATGGGTATGTCTTCCCATAAAATTGAAAAAAAAAACAAATTAAAGTTGTTGATCGTAAAAAAAAAGCTGAGACTAGAGAGACAACCTTACAAATGTTCGAACAAATGGATAAAAGCGAACAAAGAAAGGAGGATCATAAAATCATGTCAATGGACATGGCCAATTAAACTCATGCAAAAATCCTATTATTAGGAACTTCAACAACGTATCATTGCTCGAACAAGAGATGCTAGATTTCAAAAGTGATATCCCTACTAAATTTAGAAGTTACATCCTTACTAAATGAAAAAGCCATTTAAAAGTTACATTCCTACTAAATTAAAAAGCCTTTAAAAGTTACATCCTACGAAATGTAAAAAGTTACATATTTCCATGACATTGCCACAGATGCTTAACTAAGTCATTGCGGAGAGCGTGATGGGCATTAGAATCTGTAATTGTTATGCTCTCGCGAAACTATTACTTATTGGTTTTGTTCTGATGTGTCATAATCACAATTAGAATAACTATCTCATTCATCTTCAACGATCAGATTATGTAAAATAATGTACGTTTTCATTATATTCCCAAGTATTTCGACATTCCAAAGTCGTGCTGGTCCACGTACAATTGCAAATCGAGATTGGAGAGCCCCAATTGCCCGCTCCACATCCTTTCTCATCGACTCCTGCATCATAGCGAAATGTTGTTTTTTTTGCTCTTAAGGAGAAAAAATTGTCTGAACCAATGTTGCCCATTTAGGATATATACCATCAGCGAGATAATATCCCATATTGTAGGTGAACCCATTAATAGAGAAATTAGATTAAGGGCTGGCCCTTGGGCGAGATCAGAAAATAGATGAGAACGATCGAGAACATTGAGATCATTATAGGATCCTGGCATCCCAAAAAAGGCATGCCAAATCCATAAGTCATAAGAGGCTACGACTTCAAGAATTATAGGTGTTTTGACATGCCCGCTATACTGGAGTTGCCATGTCGTTGGGCAATTCTTCCACTCCTAATGCATGCAATCCAAGCTTCTCAACATTCTGAGAAATCCACAAGGCCCCTAACAACTAGTAATCTACCAATATCATCTTTTGTTGGAGATCTGAGGTACTCATCTCTGAAAATTTCGATTACCGATCAAGAAAAATGTTTTAAACTTGAGATTGTGGTACTTTCCCCAATTCGCACATAATCATCCACTATATCTCTCACCATTCCGTATGCAAGCATTCTAATTGATGATGTCATCTTTTGAAAGGGGTAATCCAAGCACATGACATGCATCTATTTTTTGAACAAAATAAGGATTATGTGCTTTAATAACATTAAGAATACACATAAATAAATCACCCGTCATTTGAAAGCGTCTCTGAAACATTGAAAGCTGATAAATTGGATCTTCGGCAAAACAATCAGCGAACATTGATTGTGACCCTTTCTTCTTTCGCGGTGATGTCTACGTCCTGGAACAGAATCATCATGTTTGTTGCGTTGTTTTGCCTCTTAAGATTTCCAACATTCTATTATGATTCGAAAGCAGATAAACTAGATCTTCGGCAAAATAATCAGCGAATAATTGACCGTGACCCTTTCTTCTTTCGTGGCGGATGTATTGTGTACACTATATGTGTAGATTACATATATTGTTTTCTTTTAGACTTGGATGTAATACTTGTTACCAATTTATATTATATCTTCACACGTTTACCAATAAGAATAGAATGTATATGTATATATTAATAATATGATTCTATTAAAATCAACAGCTTTTAGATCATCAATTTATTTCTATTCTCATAAACCTACGCATTGCATAGGGTTATCCCTAGTGGTAAACTATATTATTCATATGCTCCAGCGTAAACCTTTGCTAAATTCTCATTACCATATCATCATCAACATTATCATCAACAATATGCCTTATCATAACTAGTTGGCGTTGGCAACACGAGTCTTGGTCCTCCATCCCAAACTATCAAAAACCATATCTTGAGTCAGATTGTGTGCATCCAAATCCTTTCGAACTAACTCCATCTAGTTTCTTTGTTATCTTCCTCTTGCCCTCTTAGATCTTTCTGTGTACCTCATACCTTCTCACAGCTTCCTCCCAAGATCTTTTCTTTACATGCCCAAACCATCTTAACCTACTTTCCTTTATGTTATCTCCTATTCATTTAACACCTAGACAATGTCATATATGTTCATTCCTAACCAAGGTTTCAAGGATCGTACTGGTCCGTATCGGGATCGGCCAAGACTGGTCCGATCCTAAACCATGATACAACTATTGTTTCAAGTGGCTTTGGATCGGACCGGTCCAATCGATACTGGTACGGACCGGCAGGTACTATCTGTCCAACCTATCCAAAGTTTCTTTTTGTTGTTTTTTTTTTTAATTTATTAATGGAACAATCCAACAGGTATCGATCTGGACTGGTCCAGTACCGCCGGTCCGGATGATCCATTTTTTTTTGAATGGGTGATCCAAATTTTGTATCGGATCCGGACCGGCTGGTATCGCTGGTCTGGTTCGGGATCGGTTGGGACCGGTCCGATCTGTGATCCCGAGACTAAAAACCTTGTTCCTAACCTTATCTTTCTTAGTCTCCTCACACAACCATTATCATATATCTTAGTAACTATATTATTTGTTAATAACCATTATCATATATGTTAATAAACAGAAAATGAAATATTGATTTAATTTTTTTCCTTATATACCAATTTATTGCATGGGGTTTTTGCTAGAGGTAAATTATATGATTCGTATGCTATGTATCTTCTTTCTTGTGGATAAACTGTCATGCTGTTGTATGCATCCTTCTAATTGACTCACTATTGGATCTATATTATGGATTCTCTTTTAGGTGACTTTAATTTTTATGTATTTAATGACTGCAGCTTCTAGGTAGGGTGTTCAACATCCTCCGTGAGAATAATCCGGAGCTTGCAGGAGATAGACGTCGGACAGTTATGAGGCCCCCACAAGTTCTTCGTGAGGGCACAAAGAAGACGGTCTTTGTGAATTTCATGGATCTCTGCAAGACGTACGTTCAGATTTTTTTTATTCCTTTGATCTGCTTTATTTTACTTCTCTTTGTTGGAATATTGGCGCAATGGTTCCCTATTAAGTTCAGATCAATTTCATGCCATGTGTTTCTATTTTATATCAATGAATTTCTGCACTACCTACACAGATACCATTGCCTTTATTTATTTATTTTTTTCAATTTACAACATTATTTCACCATAGATTTACCTCAATATTTAGGCAAACTTGTCATGCCTTTGCTTTTTTGACTAGGTTTGAACATATGTATATGGTAGTGTCATTTTTATTGAGATAATCTCTTATTTTACTTGGAGGCATCATGTATTTGGGTGCATGTTACATCCTTTATCTGGGGTGTTTATTTATGATATTAATTTGCCATGAAACTTTCCTCTCAATATTCATCATAAATGTGTTATGCCCTTTCATCCTTGATATGATTTGGACATGCATATGGTGACATCAATTTATTTTCAGATTTTCTCTTATTTTGCTTGGGGGACTTCATGTTTATGTGGGCATGTTACAACTTTTATCTTCAAGAGTTTCAGTATGTTGGGATTTATTATGTTTCTACACCTCTAAATAAATGACTTCTGTGTTGTTCAGTTTAACTTTCTATTCATGGTTCAAGCTGAATTCTCCATTTCACTATTACGTGGGATTTATGCATCAACAAAAAGATATCTTGTCTCAACTTGTTGGGAATCTTGGGGTCAGCATAAAGAGTTCTATTATGTCATCTCAATCAATTTAAATCCATAACTTTTTTTGTCATATTATGTTATCAATCATTTTGATAGGTTCCATCCAATTCTTCAACGTTCACTGTGTCGCATCTTCGCTCAGACATCTCCCAATATCTCAGAGTTCTACATATGCCCAAATCATTCAACTTACTTTTGTATTGAAGCTACTCTTAAACTTGCTTGGACATGTTCGTTTGTTCCTTACCTTTACCTTATTTTCCCTAGTCTTTCTACATGTTCATCTAAATATCCTCATCCTAGCTACCTCATACTCTGAATATGTTGCATTAACTTTGCTAAATCCTTTATGACCTGGATTGTGGGATTTGAACCAATATGAGGGATTATGATTAATGATATTTTTCCATTGATTGAGTTTTTGACTAGATGCTGCTTTGATTTATTTTGTGATGTGTTAGCACTGCATTGTTGAAATTCATGGACAATATACCTAGGGTGTTGTCCAGTTTTAAGCTTTATAAGCGAAACCTTGTTGATCTCTTTTGAGGAAGGTACAGAGGTGATGATGGTTCATGAAAACTCATGTTTGAAGGGGCATTGGAAGATTCTCTTCTTTACTTGAGTACAAGGATATAATTACTTTTAGTGTTTGGTTCGTTTTTTTTCCCTTTCTTTCTTTTAGCCCTAGCTGGGACTTACGGAATTTACGAGTGTCCACTATTATAAACTTTGCTAGCCGAATTGGATACATGTTTTGATTTCTTCAAATGGCATATTTTTCTTGTTCTGCCTGCTAATTGTAAGTATCAGTTTCAATAAAATTGCAAATTTAGTTATGATTGTGGCAGTTGCTTCATTTTTATTGACACCATGATTTTTTTTTCTTTTTTCTTTTTATGTAAGGATTAGAATTTAATTTTAATGATTTTCTCTATTTTCAGGATGCATAGGCAGCCTGAGCATGTCATGACTTTCTTACTGGCTGAAATGGGGACAAGTGGATCTCTTGACGGACAACAACGATTAGTGATAAAGGGGAGATTTGCTCCTAAAAATTTTGAAGGGATCCTGAGGAGATATGTCAGTAAGTTCTTGTTAATCATTTCATGACAACTGTTGATAAGGTCATATTAATCAAACCTTGATTGTAAAAGTTAAGGCCTGGCACTCTTGCTGATATGCTTTGGTTGCCAAGCTGGAAGTATTCTAGAAATTGGTGAGAGGAAGTTGGTTGCCTTTAGCGTTGACAAAATGTGATAGCAGTGGTCTGAGATGAGGAGGATCTTGTGTGGTAATGTTGGGAGTAGATTCAACAGAAAGATGCCTCAGTTCAAGGAAGGAATGAAGTCTGAATTAATGATAATGATGACGTGTCAATAAGCTAGTGGTTTTGTCTTGGGTTTAGACTAGTTCAGTTGTTTATGGTTTTGGCAGCTCTCTGACGTATTGTGGCCAAAATGTGGCTGTTAAACTTTCATGTATATCCTCTTTTATTATAAAGGTACTATTTACCCTCCAAAAAAAAAAGAAAAAGAAAATCATGAAGTATTTCTTTTTTGAAATCTGGAATCTGATAGATAATTTCCCGCATACATATGTAAGGAGAATTTTTAGGACATTTGGTAATTCACCTTTTAATTACCTGTAGAGAATGTCTGTCTGCAATGCTCTATTGTTTTATTTTACATAATTGTTACATGAACAAGGGGTGATCTTAATCTGAGTCTAGGTTTCACTAACTTGGTCCAAGGGATTAGTCCGCTTTTGTTAGAAACAAGATTTCGATGACATATCAACAATTGACCAAGACATGTTATTGTTTCTGTATGAGGAGACACTCTAGGGTTCCTTTTGGTGTTGCTTTACTCTCTTCCGTGATGTGTGCTTACTGTTATTGATTGATTCTGACCTACTCAGACCATATTCTGAACAACTAGGTTCTCTTTGTTGTTCTACATGTTAGTCTAAAGCAAACATAAGATCTATAGGTGCATCTCATGATTTTGATATTATTGTTAAAGGCTCCTGTTGATTACTGCAATTTGTTTCCAGACGAATATGTCATATGCAATGGGTGTAAGAGTCCTGATACAATTCTTTCAAAGGAGAATCGCCTCTTCTTTCTGAGATGCGAGCAGGTAATTATTTACCGTACCCTATTATTTAAGCACAAACATGCATGCATCATAAACAGAAGTACACAGTTCTCTGGCACGGTAATCTGCACATGATGCTTTATTTCCCAATTACTCTGGATTTGAACACTATGCATTTGATATGGAACTCAAATATCTATTTGGCACTTTTGCTGTATTTATTTTCTCGCCTATATTCCAAATTATCTGTGAATGAAGAACCTTTGCTGTTTATGTGGATGGGTTTTAAATTTCTTATTGATTCTAAATTTTTCTTATGCTGAGGAGGCCTATGACGATGTAAAAGATGTGCTGACATTGGCTGATACCTTGTCCATGACAGAGAGACAACTTACTCTGGGGCCTATGTAAAATTTTTGTTTTAATTTTGCTTGGTTGGTAATGTCATCATACTTTTACTGTTGACAAGAAATTGTTCATGCTTTGTATGATCAATGATTCTTTCACAACCCTAACCTTAATACTTCCCACTGATGAATCGAATATGTTTCTTTTTTCTTTTCATCTAATTTTATTATCTTGAATTTGTTTGGGAAAAAAACTATCCTGGCTGATTTGATTAGCATGCAATCGTATTTGTTTCTTGTAGGTTTATTTGGTCCTTACAGGCTTGTGACAAGCCTGTAGTTTTCCTGGCACTAATTTTCTTTGACTTTTATCATCTTGCAGTGTGGTTCTGGGCGGTCAGTTGCTCCAATCAAGGCTGGTTTTGTTGCTCGGGTTGGGCGTCGGAAGGCTGGGACATAATTTAGCCACTTATCTTTCGTCCAACTGGAGCTTTACTGCAAAATATGTTTGCTTATCATGTTGTCTTTGATGTTATGAGTTTGTATAACGAGGGATTGATGTTTAGGAGGAAAATACTAATCACATGTGGCATAAACCATTTTCTGCTCGTCCTGTATGTGCTTTTGTTGGTCTTCAACCTAAAGAGAGAGTTACTATGCAGTCTACATCTTGGCGTGATCATGGTTTCGGTTTGATATGTTAACAATATGGTTTTAAGAGTGCAGCAATGGAGTTTTTGAAACCCAATTCTTTGGTACATTTAGTTGAGCTGATAGAACTGTGCTGCAGCAGTGGAGTCCTGGGTTCATCTCTTTCACAGCCTTCCCCTTCCTGATATAACTGTGCTGCAGCTGTATGTTGTCGCCATTAGGTGCAACAATGAAAGAAAAAGGAAAAAAAACGATCACGAACATTAACGTGATCAAGAACTTTAACGGAATCTGATTTCGTATTCTGATCAAGAAGGCCTCCAATGGAAGAAGGCCAGTTTATCAGAAGCGAGGAAGAACAGAGCCAAGCAAAATCATGCATGCAATCGGGTAAAAATAAAAGAAACAATAAGAAAGTGGAACCACCGTATCATTCCAATAAAAGTTGATGCCTTACAAATCCAATGTTGAAAAAGATGGAATGGAGCTGCATGAGTAGTTAGAGATATCTTTCGACATTACTAGTACATGGAAGGAAAAATAAAGGAAATGAGTTGATTGCATAGTTTAAAATTTTGCCAATTTCAAGGATTTTGGAGGCACAAACGAAATCGAAATATCTGAAATTTCGGAAAAAATTAATTTTTTGATTAAAATAATTGAACGAAATAAAGGGCCAAAATTTTGGATATTTTGCCGAAATAAATTCATTTTTTTTATTTAAAGTATTTTAATATAGACTTAATTGTAGCCAATTTTTTTTTTTTTTTTTAATAAGTACCAAGTAATTAGTTCTAAAATATAAATACTAAAGTTAGTCAATAAAAATTGATATCTTCATTAAAATATATATTATTTATGAACGTACAAATTTCAAAAAAAAAAAAACAACAAATAATAATTTGATTTATAATGTGAAATAATACAAAAGTTTACAACTAATAAATACAACATTTATGTTACATCCAAAAAGTATACAAGTATCCAAAATCTATTAGATTCAAATTCAAACTAGAGGGGTTCTAACGATCTTTAACAGAAACTGATCATTTGACCATAATACCCCTCTATCAATGATAATTGTAATAAATATGAACCATTTTTTAATTATTTATATTCTGATTTTATTTTTTGTTATTATTTTTTAAATTTTTTATTTTTATCCTATAATTATATGAGATCAATGGGGTTTACACAATTTTCATTGATACTAAGCTTCTTTCTTCTTCCATATAAGCATCTATTTTGTTCTTAAGATTATTAAACAAGGTATACAAGGGTATTTTCGTCCATAAAATATACCGTGGTAAGCAAAAATCAAATATTCCGTTACTTTATTGATAGTTACTAACGGAAGGAGTGTGTTGTAACATACTTTCAAACTATAGGGGAGGTGTTTGTGATGACCAAAGTTTAAGGGATACTTATTGCCATTATGCCAAACTCAAGGGGGTGTTTTTTTTTTTTTTTTAATTTTAATTTTTACTTTTAACTAGAGTTTAGACTTTATTTCGGCAGAAATATTCGAATTTTGGATGAAAATTTTGTTGATAAAGTGAACATTTTGAGCGAAATAAATTTGGCCAAAGTACAAAAATTTCGTCAAAATTTCAGCTATTTCGTGCATTTATTTCACGAAATAATTTAATTCAAAAAAACGTCATTTCGGATTTCGTCCAACACATCCAAAGTCGAAATTTCTGCGAAATGTTAAACTATGGTTGATTGTGGAGGGTGATTGATGTTTTTAGCTTGATGGGAGAATTGGTGTTTTTAGCTTGATGGGAGAATTGGTGTTTTTAGCTTGATGGGAAGCATATTGTCTGGAGCATGGAGCTACTCCATCGACTGGAGTGTTGGTGCATCATGCCACGTGTTTAGATGTTCTTACGGATGCTCGTCATGCATCAACACGTCTGGAGTATGTGGACGCAGAGTGTGCATCCGTGGGATTGGACGTATGGCATGCATGCACCAATGCTCCAGCTGATGCTCTACTGTTGGATTTAAGTGATGGGTCGATCCGGTTGACCCAACCTGTTTGGGCCGACCCGGGTTCCAACTTAAAGGGACGTCCATGCTTGGTATGAGACCAAGTGGGACTTGGACTCCATTTGGAGTTGAGTTGAGTCTTCTACTTATAGAAGACTCCTCCCTACCATTCATGCAATTCACGTTTGGAGATATCCAACCTAGAGAAATCTCTCCTCTCATCTTCTCTTCTTCTAGAGATTTGTTCTTGCTATTGAGATTCCCATATAGAGATCTGGTCGTTTTAGTATGGGAATATTGTATGTCGTTCTAGTAATCACACTTTCGATGTGGGACGTTTTCCGATTCAAAAGTTATCTTCCGCTGTAGATCTGGGCTCGTGTGCATCGAGGTACACGATCTGGGTCGTCTACAACCTTCATTGGTATCAGAGTTGCCGCGATACGTCTTCGTTGGATTGAGGTAGGTCGAGAAGCCTCACTTTAGAAGCAACCAAGTTGGTGTTTTGGCAGAAAACAATATGCACAATGCATGGTTGCATCAACAATCAAGAGATAATCGTTTGTGCAACCATACGTTGAGATCGTCATTGTTTTGTGTTAATTATGAGTTTATAACACCTAAATACTGATTGGTCAAAGAGATTAGAGTAAGTTTTTTAATTGGATTAAAATATGTTTTAAAAATCTAGATTTCGTCCTTCCAGATTGACCGGACGAACCACCTAGTCGACCGAGCATCGACAGACAGCAACAACAGAGAGGCTGCAATTTGCGACCAAGCGTGTTCGGTCGGTCAAAGGACCAACCGGACTCCCACTTGGTTGAACAGATTGAAACCGTTGATCAACTAGACAGACCTAGAAATTCAGAATTTCATTTTTAAAATTTTTATTTTGAATTCTAATTGAATATATGCCTTTTATATGATATGTAAGAGATCTGAGGCATGATTTAATTATTTAATTTGTATGATTATATGAGGTTAACATATAAATAATATTCTAGTTGAGATTATGATATTTCCTAGATGGGTTTTTGCATATTATGGATTAAAAGTAATATTAAAATTTTATTGTATTAGTGATGATTATGCATTATAACCTATGGTCTAGTGTGTTTTTTATTTGATAAAGAAAACATTAATATTATTTTTTAGTCCTAGATAATGATGTAAAATAAATAATGTGTGTATATGAGATGTTAATTATATGTGCAATTTAATTGTAGTGATAGCCACTAAGAGTATAGTAGCTGACCTAAGCATGAGTAAGAAATTGGATGGTAAGAACTATGACATATGACATAAGATGATCCAATATCTCCTTGATGAGTCTGAGGCCCTAGAGTCTTTATCACATAGCCTAGTTTATTCCGAGGAGGGGACCACTGCCCAACAACGTAGAGAGATGAAGGCCTATCAGGCTTGGGCCAAGAAGGATTGTTGTGCATACTTTACTATGTTGAGTAGTATGCATAATGACCTTATTGGAGAATTCGAGGCCTATAAGACTGCACTTGAGATGTGGAACGCACTGAAACTTGTGTTCTTTGGTACCTGGCTACCAGATTACATGCATTGACGATGGAGTTTAAAACCTACAAGATGGCTCCCAACGTGAGCATGGTCGAGCATCTTAGGAAGATATCGTATTTGATACTAGATCTGAAAGCTGTAGGGAACTGCATGACAGATGAGCAGCAGATTCTCGTTGTTTTGAGATCCTTACCTGACTCGTGGGAGCACATGAAGCTTACCGAGAACATTAAAATGTTCAACGACTTGGTGCATCATCTTGAGCTCGAGGTAGAGCGTCAGACCGCAAGGTTTAACAATACTGAGCTCTTAGCCGAACCAATGAAGTGCAAGACAACCAGGTCTAGGTGCAAGTGCAAGAGTAAGGTGCCTCGACATGAAAAAATAGCTGGGAAGGCGCTAAAGGCAAGAACAAGTACCAAGCGCCCTAAAGGCAAGACCAAGTACCAACCTGAAACGAGGCGCTAAAGGCAGTAAGTTCGAACACTTCGCTCATGATTGCATTGAGCAGAAACAGGTACGAACTGCCCCAACCTCTAGCTATTGTTGCATGGTTTGCACCGATGTATTGTTTGCTCATTCTAGTCCTGATTTGATTGTAGATTCCAGAGCGAGCAGACACATAGCCAGAGAGCGAGATGGCTTCGTGGATTACAGACGGATACCAACAGGGAGTTAGAAAGTATACATGGGGAACAATACCGGTATAGATGTGCTAGGAGTTGGGATGTACCTACTGAATACGCAAAAGACCCATGCACTGATGCTTCATGACGAACTTTATGTACCCATCATTCATTATAGTCTCGTTTCAGTACTAGAGTTACTAACAAAGAGTACGTAGTGACGTCATAGAGGGGGTGAATAGATTTTAAAGCAAATATGCAGAATTAGGGCCCAATTTAAAACCTAATATACTATGCTATTGGTGATTGTTGAATACATAAATAAACATCAAACAATAGCTCGCATATGATGGTTCCTACTCAAGCAATTCTATAGAGTTAAGAGCAAAAGAAAACCAACAAACACATGCAATTTACTGTGGTTTGACACCCCGGCCTTACGTCAACTCCCTGGAGCATTGATTGTCAGTCTCTAGGATTTTCACTATGGTTGGTTTTCGTCAACACGGATAACCACCAAACCGTAGAAGGATTTTACCAGAAATCCCCAAACTAGTACATGAGGTTTCCAGGGTGTACCTCCAACCGTCTCAAGGTTTTACTGGCAACCTTCAGCTGTTACAGTTTGTAAATGAATTTAAAAACAATAAAGGATTACTTCTTATAAATATACCAAGTCGAAGTCTGTCCGGTGTTGTGAGTTTGAATCCCCGTCTTCTCGCTCACAATCCTCGCTCCTCTTCGCTTTGATGACGTCGATGAACGATCAATGGAAATGAGGGCCTTACAACCCTAGATGTGTGTGCGTGTGATGATCTAATCTATGCAACACATAAGGGGAAGGACTTGGGCTCTCAATTCTTCTTCAAATCAATAGGAATAGGATACCATGGCCATGTAAATGGGAAGGAGATGGAGAGAGGGGAATTCTTTGAGCCTAGGAATGAGCAAAACAATCTTAGGAATGATCTAGGGCTCTGAGCGAATTCTCGTGCGGGGAATACACAATTATGACGTCTCATTCAATTTATAGAATGGACAAAATACACGCTTGCCAGTCGACCGGTGCAATGGTCCGATCGACTGGTGGGCTCCTAACAACTCTATTTTAAAAGAGCACGCTCTTTTCGGTTTGTCGAAAAATACCAACCGATCAACCCTATGGTCTGATGGTCGACCGGTGCACCACAGAGTGTCAAAACCTGAGTTAGTGTTTTGAGTGACCGGACCCGGTCGATCGGGATGCGACCGGATGCCCTCGTCGTTCAACCGGACCACTCTAGTCTGTCGACCGGGAAGGTGCAGATCGCACAAACTAGAACATGTTTGGTGTACGACCGGTATAGGGGTCGATCGATCGGAATCGACCGGAGACCCCACCAGTCGACCATCCTAACTTGGTCGGTCGACCAGAGCCTTGGGAAAAGTCTAATTTTATCCTTTCTATGGCCTTCTTCTGCAAGGTCCATCCACGAATGGTATCAACCATTCGTGGCCAATCCTTGGCTGTCCAGATATGGGTCTAGATGGGCTAAGGTCTGCAGAGTTCCCCTTAACAAGTAAAGGGCACCCTAAGCTCCCTTGAAACAAGTCAATATTCAATAAACACGTGTTTCTAGAGGTTGTCTAGTGTGTGTGTACTTACCTTGGTTAGGGGGCCAATTCAATAGATGCGTCGATATAGCTTGGCCTTCCTTAGATCTGCAACTCTTGATCTTCAATAAACACGGTTACAGACACTCAAGGACTACGTCATAACATTGACAAACACAGGGAATGTATAGGAAATGCCTATGACATTAACAATCTCCCCCATTGTCAAATTGTGACAAAAACTCCTAACCTAGGTACAACACGCAATACTAGACCTCTATGAATTGAATACAAAAATATATACAGTACATTACAATTTATAAACAAAAAGTGAGATACAAGAGACTCAAGGCACTACAACGCTCTGTGCTCCCCCTCAGCTTTTGAATCAACTCCCCTATACTCGGGCATACCTGCAAAAAAATATAACTGTACCTGCAAGCAAATATGTGCCATGTGCCATGGATGGAGTACCTAGATCTCCCCCTTTTTGTTAGAAATAGACAAAAAAATGTATAAATTTTGGGAGAAATCCCAAAGTGTTTGCAAGATTGGTGAACTCCAATCTGTAAAGATGAGTTCAAACCAATGCAAACACATGCTTATGTATACTCACTACAAGTCAAGCTTGTAAGGTCATAGTATACACAAGGTGAAGTGTAAAGTTTGGTTCCATGATATATCAATGAAAATAAGAACAACCTCTAAGTCACCTCGGGACATACACCAAAAGAATAAGCAATAAGCATAAGGTGCAGGATACAAGCTCATGTGCAAAAAATAAATATAACTATAAACAATCATGCTGTTAGGCCAAAAATTGATATTTAACCAACCATATTTCACTCACGTAAGTGAGCTCTTAATGTTGTGTGGTGTAGACCCATTCAAGACCTTATGTCTTTTAATTATATCCTAGATTTAGGAATACCCTTTGATTCTAGCTTTAAACCTTATTTTCTTGTAACATAATTGTTACTGGTCATCGGTATTTCTAGGACATGGTATATTTTGTTTTGGTTGTGGCTGAGCCTGATTGAACTTGTCAGACTGCCTGCGTACTCGAACTCGGATCAAGCCAACCGTAGTTCTCAAAAGAATGGATCAAGATATGGTTTTGGTTTGGTTGTGGCTGAGCCTGGTTTAATTTATTAGGATGCCTATGTACCCGAAGTGGGATCAAGCCAACCGTAGTTCTCAAGGGAAATAGATCAATATATGGTTTTGCTTAGTTGTGACTAAGCCTGGTTTAATTTGTTAGGCTGCCTACGTACCCGAAGTGGTATGAAGGCAACCGTAGTTTTCAAGAGAAATTGATCAAGATATGGTTTGGTTTAGGTGTGTTTGGTTGTGGCTTAGCCTGATTTAGTTTGTTAGGCTGCCTACGTATCCAAAGTGGGATCAAACCAACCGTAGTTCTCAAAAGAAATGGATCAATAAGATCCTATCTGATTTGGGTATGATTTTAAGTCATCAAGACCATTAATTCCAATATGTAGATCACATAACCAGTTAGATCTATTTCTTAGGTCATTAGGACCGTTAGATCTGTTACGTAGATCATTTGGAGCTTTAGATCTATTATATAGATCATTCAGATCATTTAGATCGTTGGATCTGATATTCGGGTCATTTAGACCGTTGGGTCTGATATCCCGGTCATTTAGACCATTGGATTTGATATTAAGGTCATTTAGACCATTGGATATGATATCAAGGTCATTTGGATCGTTGGATCTGATATCAAGGTCATTTGGACCATTGGATCTAATATCTGGGTCATTTAGACCATTGGATCTGATATTCGAGTCATTTAGACCGTTAGATCTAATATGTTGGTCATTTATACCGTTGGATATGATATTTGAGTCATGTAGACCGTTGGATCGTGGGACTAAACTGTTAAAGTCATAGACATTTGATCTAGCCCGATGTGTTATCAGCCTAAAGGACCATGGGGTTGGACCATTAAAGTCATAGACTTCTGGTCCAACCCGGTGTGTTATCAGTCTCATGGGCGATGGGATTGGACCATTAAAGTCATAGACTTCTAGTCCAACTCGGCGTGCTATCGGTTTCAAGGATCATGGGGCTGGACCATTAAAGTCATGGACTTCTGGTCCAACCTGAGTTATCGGTCTCAAGGACCATGAGGTTGGACCATTAGAGTCATAGACTTCTAGTCCAACCCGGTGTATTATCTGTCTCAAGGATCATGGGGCTGGACCATTAAAGTCATGGACTTCTGGTCCAACCTGAGTTATCGGTCTCAAGGACCATGAGGCTGGACCATTAGAGTCATAGACTTCTGGTCCAACACGGTGTATTATCGGTTTCAAGGACCATGGGGCTGGACCATTAAAGTCATAGACTTCTAGTCCAATCCGGTGTGTTATAGATCTCAAAGACCATGGGGCTGAACCATTAAATCAGAAACTTCTGGTCCAATTCGGGGAATTATCGGTCTCAAAGGCCATGGGGCTGGACCATTAAAATCATAGACTTCTGGACTAACCCGGTGTGTTATTGGTCTCAAAGACTACACTTAATGGGTCTGAGACCCTATGTAAGATGCATGATATCAATCCCCCCATTAACCTTTCAATGGGTCTGAGATACCCTATTGGTGAGGGCATGATAATAAAGTAAGTAAGATGTATTTTATCAGCCCCACCTTTATTGGGTCTAAGACCCTATTGGTGTGGGGGCATGATAATATAGTAAGTGGGAAGCACAATATCAGCCCACTCTTTTTATTACACTTGCTTTCTCTCACTGGATTATAAAAAGAAATCATTCATATCTACAAAGATAGACTTCTCTGTTATCTACAAAACCACAAAAGAGACTGAACACTTCAAATTTTCCTTCTTTGGATTTATACAGAACAAGGAGAAATAGAGAGAGTGGTGGAAATGAGTCTCTTCCATCCTTATAGTGAACCCTATTGGTCCATCTTGATAAGGATTCAAGGGAACATGCTCACTAGAGTAGGACTCTGTCTTACTTGCTGTACTGTTCAGATTGTTATGCATCATGAGTCCCTTATCTGCCCACGTTAGCAGATCAGTCAAACCGATCAGTTTTCTCGGTGGAATAGGTGTGGGTATCAAGAAGCAATTATCATTGCTGCCACTAAATGGCACGGCTTTCTCTTCTGCATAATCTTATGTCGGTCTTCATGATACATGAAGTCGTCAACTATGGATGTCTTCAATATCTAATTCTTAGAGAACATCTCCATACTTTGCTTGTACCTTATCTCGTGTCTCTACCATTAGCCACTACTAGTTTATTCTCCAATTAGTATTTGGAACATCTTTTACTATGTGCCACTTAACAGGGAAGCAACAACTCCATTTATGCATTATGGATTTGCACCATTAGAGTGGGTCTAAGACCCCTTTGTTTGTGAGTCCGAGACTCAAATATTTTGAAGGTGCAGCAACGCAGTAGATGGCAGGAGAGAGATCTTTTTATGAGTCAGAGACTCAATCTCTTGAATGTGCAGAGATGAGAAGTAAGTAGGAGAGAGATCATTTTATGAGTCTGAGACTCAATCTCTTGAATGTGCAGAGATGAGGAATGTTAGAGAGAGAGAGAGAGAGAGAGAGAGAGAGAGAGAGAGGTAGGTTATGAGTCAGAGACTCAATCCCCTTTCCGTTTTGAGAGATGGAGCAAGAGATTGTTTGTGAGTCAAAGACTCAATCCCTTTGCTTTGAAAAATTGAGCAAGAAAGAAGATCAAGAGAGAAAAAGAGAAGGTAATATACCTAATGCGTTGTTTGCTTCTTCCTTTTCTTTTGTCTTCTCTCAATTGGAAATTTCTTTCGTATGAATCTCCTTTTCAAACTCTTCTTTTGTATATCAATTCTAGCCCCTTTAACCCCCTTTGTTCCTCATTATACAATAGTCAAAGTGGTTTTAATAACCACTTTGACACATGTCAATCAAAGAGACATGCTTGCAAAGAAAATGGGTAGATAGTAGGAAGGTGGGTAATAGTTATGGTTTTGATTTGATTTTGTGTATATGCTACACATAAAGATCATGTATTTCTATGACACGATTGGCTTGTTCGCCATCAAGTCATTTGAATCCATCGCCGGTTGATCTCACGATTTGATGCGATTTTCTGGTCACTCAGACTGATTGAATGGTTGAGATTTAATATGGCGAATCGTATGGCTCTTATATTATAAAAATTCATGTTTCAACACATAAAATGGTTTGTGAAACCCCATTAGGCATCCTAAAGCCCTAGTTTCAATGGGGGAAGGTGATATGGGTGAGATAGACATGACAAAGTGTGAGTATGCACTGTGTGAATCTAAACAAGATATAACTATAAGTGCAAGACTCACACATATCAGAACAAGCATGTGAAATTTTAACTATAAGCCACACCATGCAAGTTCTGAATACATACACACACATGACATCTAATCCACACCACAAAGCAAAGATCATACAAAAATAATATGCATGTAAACACAAGTAAGATCAATGCTAAGATGTATAGGCCATGAAAAGATATTACTATCAGCACAAACATAGCCTATACAAGCCAAGGATAGACAAAAAGAAAGGAGTGACATAAAGGTATATCCAAGGCAAGTGCAGACAAGGTAAAAGTATAAGCATGAAACACTACCAAGTCAACACAATAGAGGAGCAACAACAAGACTCATCTTGTTGTCGCCACGACATCTGACTCACTAGAGAGCGCACACCTCAATAGACTACCTTAAGTTGCAAAGGTACATGAGTCTAGGGGTTTAGTCAAGATGTCATCCAACTATCTCTCGGTAGGGATATGATCCAACATAATGATGGATTGATCAATCAATTCACGAATGAAATGGTGTCAAATATCAATGTGCTTAGTTCGAGAGTGTTGGATGGGATTTTTGGAGATATTATCACAGTATAAGTGCATAGTCTCTTGATGGATCTTGTAATCCCTCAACATCTACTTCCTCTACAGTAACTGAGTACAACCGATACCAGCAGCTATATACTCAGCTTCAGTGGTGGAATATGATATGGAATTTTGTTTCAGATTATGCCAAGGAACCAAGTAATTCCCATCATAGAAACAACCACCACTGATGGATTTTCGATCATCCATATTTCATGTCCAATAGGCATCAGAATAGCTGGCAATAGTAGGGGAGGAATCATATGGATACCAGAGATCGAAGCTAGATAGGGTAGCAACATAGCGAATGATTCGCTTGGCATCAGATAGGTGAGAGTCTTAAGAACAGCCTGATACCAAGCACAAGCTCCCGCGCTTTAGGAAATGTCAGGCCGACTGGTCTTGAGGTATAAAAGATTGCATATCATACTCAAAGGAGTATGCATATTATATAGCTGAGTATCAACGCTCTTTCCAAATCATCTTTAGAAAGCTTGGGAATTGTGCTCAAAGGAGTAAGCATATGTTTTCCATATTCAAGACCAAAGCATTTGAAAAGCTTACACACATACTTGGTCTGAGAAACAAGCATTCCTTCCTTCGTTTGTTTAGCTTGAAGGCCAAGGAAAAGATTTAATTCGCCAACCATGCTCATTTCGAACTCAGATTGCATAAGGTTGGCAAACTGGACAATCAAATCTACACAAGTAAAACCAAATACTATGTCGTTTACATATATTTGGGAAATCAGGATCCCCTCGTTGGTCTTTTGAAGAAAAAGTGTTATATCAACACTACCCCTTAAGAAATCATGATTAACCAAGAACTCAGTTAATCTCTCGTACCACGCACAAGCGGCTTGCTTCAGACCGTAGAGGGCTTTCTTTAGTCTAAATACATGATGAGGAAATTTAAGATTTGTGAACCCTTTAGGTTGTTCCACAATTACCTCCTCATCAAATAAGCCATTCAAGAAAGCACTTTTGATGTCCATTTGATATAATTTGAACTTTAAAGAACAAACAATAGACATCATGATAGTGATTGACTCAAGGCGGGCAACGTGTGCAAATGTCTCATCGAAGTCAATGCCTTTGATCTGAGTGTAACCCTGCGCTACCAACCTTGCTTTATTTATGGTCACAATCCCATTCCCATCTAATTTGTTCTTAAAAATCCATTTGGTTGACATTCTTATCCGATGGTCTAGGTACAGGGGTCCAAACATCATTTCTAGTGAACTGACTTAACTCTTCTTGCATAGCATTTATCTAGTCATTATCAAAAAAATCTTCACCAACATTTTTAGCCTCAAGTTGGGATGTGAAACAGAAGGGGCTGATAATGTTTTGCAATTCATTTCTTGTCTTTACACCAGATTTAGGATCCCCGATTGTTTGAGAGGGAGGGTGATCCTTGACTGGGACAGAGTGGTCCTGGAGATCATTATGAGATGAAGAGGAGGAAGGTTCAATAATCGGGGTCACATCCTCATCTTCATCAATGGTCTGAGAAATAGTGTCTTTAGGCATGTCATCAACTGATGAACTCTTGAATTGTGGTAGTTCTCAGATTTAGGACTCTATAAGCGTGACTATTGGTGGAATAGCCAAGGAAGATCCCTTCATCGCTTTTCGAGTCAAATTTGACCAAATGCTTTCAATCTTTCAAAATATAGCAAGTTCTGCCAAAGACTCTGAAGTAGCTCACATTTGGCTTTCTATCGTGCCACAGTCTGTAAGCTATTTGATTCCTGCTTGCTCTGAGATATACTCGATTAATGATGTAGCAGACAGTGTTAACACTGTGAAGCATGACTGTGGACATTTCTTGTAAGACACGGTTTTTCCTTTCAACAACACCATTTTGTTGAGGGGTAATAGGGGCCGAGAATTCCTGACGAATCACAAGTTCATCACAATCATCAGTGAACTTGCTATTTTCAAATTCTCTACCATGATCATTCCTAATGCCGCCAATAACCAACCCTTTTTCATTCTGGATACGCTTCATCATTTTAACTAATTCTAGATATGCATCAGACTTTTCATGCAAAAGGTGATCCAAGTATATCGGGAGTAATCATCCACCACTAGTAGAATATAGTTCATACTACCCCTATTTTGTGTTCTAGTAGGTCATACTAGATCGATGTGAAGAAGTTCAAGGGGTTTGGAAGTACTGAGGGTAGTTACCTTCTTACGGGGGTTTCTAATTTGTTTACCAATCTGACATCTCCCACACAAAGACTTTTCCTGGTGGCTAATCTTTTGTATCCCTCTGAGACGATCTTGTGAGCTAAGACGAGATAAATCTCAGTAGTTCATGTGACCTAGTCATTGATGTCAAAGCTCGGCTTCATTAGACTGAGTTAAGTTACAAGACACTGGAATAGGAACAAAAGATTTGTCAATCACAGAAATTTTCGGAGCAGCAAAGACCTTTCAAGATTAACTTACATTTTTTATTAAAGAACTCACAACCTTGCTTACCAAAAGTCACCTTATGGTCTCTATCACAAATCTGAGAGCTGCTGAGAAGGTTATGTTTCAAAACATCTACAGAAAGAACATTCTTAATCTTAGGCATATCAGGGACACTTATGGTGCCTTTTTGTCATGAACCAAACCTGAAAATCTTAATGGGGTCCCCAAGTTTAGGTTGTAACTCTCACCCCATATCAAGATGGGAGTGGATAAGCAATATATAACCAAAATCATTGAATAAAGTGGGATATTATATAAGATAAAGTATAGAAAAGTAATATTATTAAGATAACATCCATCACAAAACATCTTTCAAACAGAAAACATCGAAAATAAAATATAACTAGTCTCATGCTTCAAATCAATCCATATTAACTATTGAAAACCAAATAAGTACTGAATTACAGCAAATAAACCCTACTACAAGTTCTACTAAAATCATCAAGTAAAACTCTAATAACAACTAATATCTTCAAAGCATCCTTTTCCTCCATCTTGGTCCTCATGGTCCTTATGTCCATCATCTATAGGTTTTGAAATATGATGTGCTCGAAAGCGTAAGCTACACTAGCTTTGTAAGTACAAAAGTTTAACAATATTTAAGATTGAAGTAGGGACAATGTCACTCTTCAATGGTAATCCATATAAACAATAAATAAGTAAAACATGTGATGTTTGATCAATATGCAATGACTATATAATGTGTGATCAATATGCAATAAGTATGTGATGAGTGATCAATATGCAATAAACATGTGATGAGTATGCTAATAATCATGTGATATGAATAAGGATACAATATGATGTAATATGAAATGTACTGGTTCAATTATTAATGCATGTTGTGCACCTAGCAAGTACAATCATGACATGTGATTTAAGACAAACAATCTAATATGCAATATGTATGCTGTATATTGTATAATATTTGTTTAGTGTAAGTTCCACATATGATCTCAATCATTATCACGACCTAAACCGGAAATCTCATTTGAGATCCCAAATTTAAATACGTAACCTTCACCCCAAACAGAAGCCTGGGAGTGGCAAGCGATATCTAGCCAAAATGGCTAAATGTAAACGGG
>JAUPMG010000013.1:6789413-6799926 GCA_031762675.1 Pachysandra terminalis | reverse complement strand
AGAGAGAGAGAGAGAGAGAGAGAGAGAGAGAGAGAGAGAGAGAGAGAGATGTATCCTACAGGTCATTATTTAAAATTTTTTTTTTATAAAAACATTTGATTCATTGCTCTTCTTCTTCTTGTTTTTTTTTTTTTTTTTTTCCAATTTACAATGTTATATCTTATATTTTATGAATATATCACTTAACACATAATGCACGTTACAAGGCTTAAGCATATACTTAAATAAAGCAAAACATCTCACCTCACACCTTTTGTTGGAAAACATCAGTGTTGAAAAGTCAGGTGATAACAAAGTGACTTGACAAGTGAATAATAACTATTACCAACTGCTTTTCAACAAAATAAAAATAAAATACCTATTACCAACTGCTGATTTTGAAAGGATCACACAATCAAAATTACATCTTTTATCATCAATTTGACACCATTTTAGGCCTGTGTCCTTGCTTCGCAACTGTATTGATAACAGTTGAATTTGTGGAAGATATGGTTTGGAAGTTGTTTGTTAGAACAATCCAAAATATCTTTCAATTTCGCTCTAACAGAACAGCTTTTTCAAAATGCAAGGACTTCTGAAAAAATATTAAATCTAGAATGTAATCCCTTGTAGAAATTCCAGGCTATCTGTAAGATGAAATCAGCAGACTGAAATTAAAATGCTTTGGCTAGTACAGTATGTCAGTTAGTCAATAATACCATATTAGCTTCATGATCATGTTCCTTTCAAATTGCACACACCAAATTCCCAAATACTGCTTGTGAATTTCTTAGCTGATTGCTATAATCAAAACAATGAAAGATGATGAAAGCCAATAAGATAGCTTAAGGTAGACAAGATTGCCTGAGGAAGCAAATTAGGGTATATAAATGAGGTATATCATTTAAAGCATTAAGCATCTGACAAGTCTCCTGAACTACACTAAAAATTAATAGACCACGAAGATAAGGGCTGGATTACCCACCAACTTCCCTTTAAATGGCAATGCTAGAATGTTCTGAGAGTATCAGAGATCTCCAGAGAGCAATTCAACCATTTAAGAGTGAATGCCCTTTTTTCAACTAATAGCTATAGGATCAATAGTATGTCTACAGCAACATCGTAAACGCAGACCACACACCAACCTGGTCAGGGGAATGATCTGGCTTCAACCTAGTCGACTAGGCTCACAAGGAAAAACTGATTCTTTTGAGAGAAAAAAAATAGAAAAATGTAAAATATTGGATTGGCAGGTTCACCACCAGTCATCCATTCCACATCAGGGCTCAGTTGATTGCTCATATAAGCCTGGGGTTGGTCCAACCCTATTTTGGGATCCATGTTCTGAGTCCACTAGCTAGACAGGTTTCAGAAGTTCACAGAACAAAATATTACCTGTTTTCTATATCATTTCCCCCTGCAGGAAGAGCAAAAGGCTGCAGTACTTGAGGAAGAGCAATGTCTTTATGAGGAATAAATCCAACATCATAGCTTGGAGAACACACAGCTCGAATTGAATTCTTCACAAGAAGTGGAAGTCCTTCAGTTGCCCTTACACCAACATCATGACAAGTGACAAAAAAGTGATCAGCACCCAGGGTCCTATTCCAATAAGGGTACTTAGCTATTAAACTTTCAACATAATTCTGGACAATAATAGTCATGTTCTCATAAGATGTTCCCTGAAAATACATGAATACATATCAAATACTCAAAGAAATATTTAGTTAAGAACAGTTAAGAGAAGAATTTATCACTAGAACAAAACAATTTAGATCTTCATATCATCTTACCAAGGTCACACATATTTTAATCTAGTGAAACACGTGACAAGTCAGATTAGTGGGCCAAGATGGAGATTGAGCATGTCAACATACTCATTGAGGTGCCCATGATCAAGAACATGCATATGCAGCTATATGTTTGTAGATATGAAAATGGTAAGGGCAGATAGCCCAATAACATACCGCCACGTGTCAGAACTATGACCGACACGTAGCAAGATCCCTACTGATTCCCATGGATATAACCCTCGAGAACTTTCTAAGAAAAAACCCCGGTCAGTTCGAGGACCAGTTCAAGGAATATACAACCAAGACATAGATATAGGGATAAGGTAGTACGCTACCGTGACGGCCTTTATTACATAAATCACAGGATGATCAACACTATAATGAGTATACAATGATCTTGATATCAACAGGTACTCCGCAACGGGATGCGAGACCCCTTTACAACAGGATGCCGATGCAAAAATATTTCTCAAGTCATACTCGAGGGCGCCCACCTGTGATGGGACAACCCATCGGGTTCTTGAGAGTCCCATTTGTGATGGGACATCCTCTCAAGTCATACTCGAGGGCGCCCACTTGCGATGAGACAACCCCTTAGGTTCTTGAGAGCCTTAGAGGTGCGTCTCACGTTTACCAAAGAGATGCGTCTCGGTGATCACGTCAATATGAATTTACACCCGAAGGGGAATGACAGCCCTGGATGATGTAAGACGTCAACACATCGATATGAATTTACATCCGAAGGAGAATGACAACCCTGGATGATGTAAGACGTCGACACATCGATATGAATTTACACTCGAAGGGGAATGACAGCCCTGGATGATGTAAGGCGTCGATACTACCTCCGTCTAGAGCGAGGCTCGACAACGTTGAAGGAGATAATACCTCCGTCTAGAGCGATGCTCGACGACATTGCAGGCGATACTACCTCCGTCTAGAGTGAGGCTCGACGACGTTGAAGGCGATACTACCTCCAACTAGAGCGATGCTCGATAACGTTGAAAGCGATACTACCTCCGTCTAGAGCGATGCTCGACGACGTTGAAGGCGATACTACCTCCGTCTAGAGCGATGCTCGATGACGTTGAAGGCGATACTACATCCGTCTAGAGCGATGCTCACCAACGTTGAAGACGATGCTACCTCCGACTAGAGCAATGCTCGGCGACGTTGAAGGCATTACTACCTCCGTCTAGAGCGTTGCTCGATGACGTCGTAGGCCATACTATCCTTCGTCTAGAGCGATGCTCGATGACGTAGAAGGTGATACTACCTCCGTCTAGAGCAAAGCTCTAAGACGTAGAATGTGATACTACATCCATCTAGAGTGAAGCTTTAAGACGTAGAAGGTGATACTACTTCCGTCTAAAGCGATGCTCTAAGACGTAGAAGATGATACTACCTCCGTCTAGAGGGAATCTCGACGATATAGAAGGTCACACAGTCTCGAAAGTACTAAGGTTCGAGGACCTCGAAAGTACTAAGACTAGTAGCCTCGATGGCGTCATGACTAGACAGTCTCAACAATGCCAAGGCTAAACACTTTCATTACTACGAATATCTACTGATCGCCAACATCCATATCAAGGTGTCATGAGGCTGGCCAAAACTTGGCCGTATTTAGGGTTATAGGCCATGTCACGATCTCTCAGTGGCAAACCAATAATTATCCAAATGACTCGTGATTGGTCCACCTAAGAGACTAAGGAGATGCGTACTACCCCAGATGAACATTTTAACCACCATTAGAAACTGTGGTTAGGAATTCTAACTACAGTTAACTCTCTTCAAAAAGCTATAAATACTAGCTCACTACCCTCATTCGGGACAGGGATGAAAAAAGGGGAGAGACCTCTGCCAAAATTACCAGACCTTGAACTATGTCTGACTTGATCCATGTTTGGATACGTAGGCAACCTGCAGAAGGTTCAGTCATAATCTCAATTAGATCCCTAGAGGTTGGACAAGTTCCAACACCTTGACCCACTATTTTCCATAGCCTGGTTCGACCGTTGTTAGACGGTCCACCAGTTTGACTCTTTGGTTCTTCTAGACACAGGATACGGTCACTCGTTGATTTAGGTTCCCGTCGGTCAGTAATTCTACTCTTGGTGACTATTCACAAAAACACCCACTACAATGTTTTAATTGTGATACAAATGCAGTAGACGATTCTCACTATCAAAATTCTGACAAACCATACAAGAGAAACAATGGAAAAATAAATTTGATTACTTAAAAAACAAAACTAATAAAAAGCCTAATATATGTTTGTATTTAGAGCATGAACAACGTGCTTCTTGACTAAGTAACTCATAACTTATTTTTCTCTTGTAATTTTAGTCCCATTTAGTCATTTAAATAGCGTGACTTTTGAGAATCAGTCCGTGACCGTTGTTAATTGACTGTTAAAGTTAGTTAATGACCGTTCATTAATTATTTTTTGTGCTCCCTGACCACCCTGACTGTCATTCCCATCCCAGAACCATAGTTTTTTGTGCTCCCTCCCTCCCTCCCTTCTTTATTAATATATTTCAACTTTCAAGTTAAGAATCTGATACGATATCAAGAAAGTTTGACATAGGCTTCTGTATTGTGAGTACACACTTTGACCATTGAATCTAAAAGCTCAGATGTCATTAATCCCTTTTTGCAGCACAAGACACCGTCAGAGAGGGGATCAAATCAATTTTAAAGAACGTAAAGCCCCAATCACAAAATTTACAGATAAGTTATGAGTTTTTTTTTTTTTGGGTAGTATTTCCCTATGCCATTATTTTCCAACATTGTTGTCTGTAATGAACTGCATCGATCAAATTACAGGATTTTATTGAATGACTAGAATAATTTGTATGCGCCATGGAGTGAACGTTGGAGAGGCCGTCCTACTATCTAAAAGGATTAAAATGCACAAGCATTCTGTGTTAGTTGAACAATTTAAAACCTAACAATAAGTGAAAAAGAAAAAAAAATCAATTGAATCTGTAAAAGTATATTCATGAAGCATTGGAACTACAACATGGCATTGAGCCTTGATCTACAAAGACGCAAAATTTTTAAGGCATGGCGTTGAGATTTAATCCGCAAAGAACATCATTTTAAGCGTTTTATCCGATTCAATGAGGGAAAGCGGGAAAAAAATACGTACCTTTCCCCTCATCTTATGACAGGAAATAGGAATGAAGAACAGATGAGCTAGATCTGGATCGTCCGTATGAAACCTACTCTCTCTGATATTCTGGAAGAAATAACCCTCGCTTGCGTACTTCCCCGTAAGTTTCCTCGGCGTCTGATAAAACGTGTTCGGATCACCGTCGGGATATATGTAAACCTTGAAATTCTTTTCCATCGCCGCGTAATTCAGCCGGAAAACCTCCGGCGAATGATATACATCAGACAACTGCTCGAAATCTCCCTCTACAGCTAACTTCAAAAATCGAAACCTGTGTAAAAAAATCTGGAGAATCGAAACACCAAATACTGAAAGGGAAATCGAATGGTATAGGGAAGAGAAACAAGTACCTTTGGAGGATTTACAGAGATCTCGTACCGATAATGAAGTGGAGAATGTAGGGATTTCAGAGAGAGATACGTGAAAGAAATTAGGGTTACAGCAGCTAGAGTGAGCAGAGATCGCTGTAAAGAACAGACCGGAGAGGATAACGGAAATGGAATCTGTTTTCCCGTCATCATGGCCCGAAACCTTTCTCTGAGAAAAAATTTCCGGCACGGAATCGCCGGACTTTGGTCGTGCAAGTTGAAGCTTATAAGTTCATGGCGTGTGGCATTTGAGCGAGAATCCAGTTTAATCGATTATTAATTGCCGGGAAATGAAATTCATTTCTTCGGATGTAGGGATGTGTCTGTGGCATCTCGCCACCGTCACGAAACAATATATCCGACCTTGGGCCCACCGAGGAAGTTCGGATGCTCGTCAGTTTATCGGACTCGTTTTTAGCCGTATGATCGGTGTACTAATTTTTTTTGATGATTAAATTGAGCTTCAAATTGTTTCCATTAATTCCTGAATTCACAATAAAATCTATGATCGGTTCATTCTTTTAGAAAATAAAAATGGCTAAAAGTTTTTTAATCTGCTGTGGTAACAAGGTTTTAAATTTCGATTTAGCCGATTTCATCGGTGAATATTTTAATGATATTTTCCCATGTGAAAGAATAAATATTAACGACATTTCACCAGCATAACAGCGAAATTTAAAACCATGCTCCGTAGGTTATGTTGGCAGGTAAGACATGCCCTTTGCACCTTGGGTTGTACAAATAGGCCAGGCCACGGGCAGGCACAACTTGATCCAGACCTCGGATTTATGGTCCACGGCACAACACAGGCACGGTTAGGTTTTGGTCAGATTTGTAGGCAAAAGCACTGGTCGGTCTCCATAATAAGAATGTCTCGTGCTCGGTCGGACATGGGTCCAAATTTAATCACAACTCACAACACAAGCATGCTAGTCCACTGGCAGGACCGGCAAGATAAGGCCCGTTGGACATCCCTACCTGCAACCAAAAAGAAAAAGTTGATTTTTATTAAAAAAATTGGACGAATCAAAGACTTTGATGCAGGATTTCGGTGCAGACAATGTGGAGCCATTACAAATGGAAGGGCTTCAATGTTTAGGGCCTTGTTGAAAAAAAATGGAACTGAATTAAAGTCATTGGTTAAAAATTATGTTTGGTGAGACAAATTATAAACAAATGCTTTTGTACATAATTATAAGCTCAATGGATAGTTTCGTTTTTTAAAGAATGTTATAGAAACGGATTGATAATTTTGTTATTTTAAAACTCACACTTAAATTTATGATATGGTTAAGTGAAACCCGACGCATGCTTAACCAAAATAGACTTCTTGAAAAAACACTTTCATCCAAAGTAGCTTTCAAAAGTATCACCAAACACCCACACATTGGATAGAAAGCCCTTTTAGGTCTACGAAGGGGCTTCTTGTCCCTTGGGAAAGGGGGGCCTAAGTCTGGTTATTTGCCATAGAAGAAGAAGGTGGTGAATGAAAAGACCACACAGCAGCTGTTAGTCCCTTCACACATCTTCATTGCCAAAAAATTACATATTGGTCCTTTATCTGCAAAACTCAAGCAGCAGGAAACAAAATGCAAGCCAAGGCTATATAATAGGTCATGCAACTTTTGAAATTCCAGGCACATCCAAAACTCACCTGTAAACTCCACCAAAACTGTTTTCTGTCACCGCAAATTGATCATATGAAGTGAGCTGGAGGCAGTGGCTTGAACTTCTTAAAGCAAACCAGAAGCTGCCATTGGTTTCTCTTACCAGGAACACGCAAACCGGCTGAAACAAACTCTGCAACCAGGCTACCTCAACAACTCAAAGCCAAGAAACTTTATTGCAACTTCTTTCAAAAAAAAAGTAAAATTGTTTCTTCTTCGGGCGCAATTGTATCTATTCTATATTGAATGTGAAACAAATGGTAATTACATGTACCGCAAAGTGAGAATAAATATTTGACCTGCACCGCTTGTTTGCCAAAGACATCAAACTATCCATATAGCCACACATCAGCGGAAATCTCGAGACGGGAGCAGATCATCTGCAGCATGTGCCCTCTGTAGCACCGTGTATCACTTTCTCTACGAAAGAGAAAGTGACATGTCGCTAAACTCAAGCATGTGGTCTCTTCAACGACGTGAAATTTTCTCATTGGTGGAGAAAGTGCTACACGGTACTACCGAGAACACGTGCTGCAGAAGATCCACTCCCTCTAGAGACAGGCATCTTTAGAGATGAGAGGGATAGACAGCACTAAATGAATATTGCCTGAACATCATGAAGAATAATGTTGCTGTTTCAACTGCTTACAAATCAAATGTTGGATAGAATCCGGACATGGAAAAGCGTCCACTTCCATTCGAATCTGCATTCACAAGTAACGACGATTGTAGCTCCCCAGGGTGAGGTGAATTCCAGAATTCACTGAAAACACTGCTTGTAGTGTAAACAGATGACGTGGGTTTCGGCAAGCCTGTTGTATCAGTACCCAAACTGTAACCCCTTTCAAGTGTTTCAGCTTCAAGTGGCAATTCATCCAACGTCTATGGGTAAAAAAGAAGATGAATTAGGTAACCTGGTGAAAAAAAGGTCCTGACCTTACGGATAAAGATAATCAATGATATAAAAGGCACCAATAGGAAGGTTCCATAAAGTTCAACCAGTTTGATAGCAGCGCACAGAGCAACTTTGTGATGCAATATACCATTGATTTGGTGCCACCAGTGGACTTCTGAACCCAACACTCGACGAGTGTGACGATCCAGATCATCCATTTATATAATTTATTTTTCTATGTAAGCAGTAATTTGCTTGCAATTTAAAAGGACAGATTTGGTGGTTAGAACCACCAAATCAATCCACATTCTCCCCCATAGTATTTAAACTCGGTATTGGGTCAGGGATTGTCCCGGTCCGATACCGAGTTGGATCAGCTGATCCAGAACATGTCCCAATTTTTTTTATTTTTTATTTTTTAAAAAGAAGCTTTTTGAGGGATGCCGGACAATCCATATTGGATCGTCCAATCTGACTAGTCCAAAACCGAGTCGGAGAATTTTTAATAAATCAAGGATCGTCTTGGGATCGCGACTCGTCCCAAGTCAATCCCGAGTTGGATCGGTCGATCCGGACTGATCCAACAAAGATAACAGCAGCAGTGGCATTGCTTGGATGTGCCACTAAGCTGCTGGTGGGCTGTCCTTGCAGGCTACAGCCGCCTAAAGGTACCTGGTGGAGAATAAAAACACCTACCCGAAAAGCCTGTTGAAGAACCCGGAGCGTTTCTCGAGTACGCTTTCTCTTCACGGCCACTTCCTCGGGTTCTTGAAGCATCTCTTCAAAAAGGTTCTCTCTGTTTAGATCAATAACCAACATATAGCATCATCAATTAATTCACATCCATCCAGTTCAAGCTGAGTAGCTCAACCGGTAATGATCTTGAAATTGATTAAGGACTGACTTGAGAATTACACAATGTGTTTTACGTTACCTGTACAGCTTCTTAATAAAAACGTTGTGCAGCTCACGTTTTGCATGATTGACCTGGGTATGAATTAAGACAATTTCTCAATTGAAAAGTATCTGAAATTATAGTATTTCATAGAGTTCAGGTCCATTATCAAATATTGCTACTAAACTCAAAGGGTTTAATCATATTTAATTGTTGTTTAAAAAAAAGTAATATCTAACAGGTATAATTATTGATAAGGGTAAACCTAAAATGATCCCCAAGTGGAACAGTCATTTAATTTTGACTTCCATTTGCTTAAACGAGTTCAAACAACCACTCAAAATCATTATACTAAATATCATATATCGAGGTTTACTTTGGTCATTGGAGCTGAGATAATTGGTTTCAAACAGTGCATACGCTACTAGATAAATAGAGCATGATTCATGAGTATTACAATATTAATGAATAGGCAACAGTAAATCGTTACTGCAAACGAGTAGAAAGCTTACCAGGAAGTGCATAATTGCTTTAGGTACAGAGTCCTCAATAATCTTCCTAACAATGTCATAGTATGATCTCAATAGCAGTTTAGTGACCGCTATTTCAATCACTTCCTGCTCTGAATTGGTTTCTGGAGGCCTCAGGATGCTCGGGGGCTAAACATAAAATATAAAGCACAGTTTTTATAGTGAAATTTACACACCAGGTGAAATGCTTGATTTGACTGAATGTCTTGAACAAATACCTCTCTTAAATGAATCATAGAGAAGGAATGTTCCATGCTTTTAAATGGTTCACCATATGAATTCATTGCCGAGCTCTCTTTTGAAGTACGGCTCTCATTCCCACCAAAAATTGTTGAAATTCCCCAACTTGAACCAGTTGAGCTTCCTGACAAATTATCAATTATTACAAAATCCAAAGTTAGTCTGCCTGTCATTTCTTATATTGCGCCGTTCTCCAATAGCCTAAGCTTTTAGAGTAACTGGTTCTTAACATGGTATCAGAGCTGGAGGTTGAGTGTTTGAATCCCGGGGGTATTTGTTTGTGTATTTGTTCTCCCACAGATGTGTTGTTCTCATGCGGGTGTGGTGTGTGTTTGCCTTGGTTCCCTGTGTTCTCCCACGGATGTGTTGTTCCCGTGCGGAGCTCGGATGTGTGGGGGGGTGTTGAACCATTTGATATACATTGTTGTGTGGTACTCTAATAGCTTAAGCATTTAGAGTAAGTGGTTCTTAACACATTGCAATGGTATTTTTACTTTAGGAAACAGAAAATAATCAAGGCCTTTCAGCATTTATGCCTCTTCATTTGAACTTTAACTTATGGTCATCAATTAAATCAAGCTAATCTACTGAAAGATGATCCTGGAGATGATGTTTCATTCAGTTAACACATTACCAGACGATGCAGTTCTCTCAGTATCTACAGCATGTCGAACTCCCTATATCACCCAGAAGGAAGCATAAGAAACAAGGAAAAATTACGTCATCTGTACAAGACAGAACTTGTTTCTGTACAATCTGGTGGTCATAAACATGAAAAAAAATTCACACAATAAACAGACATTAAGTCACCATACCTGATCAGCAATAATTCCATTTGCTGATGATCTGGCAAGAAAACCTCGAGATTTCAGACTCTTTTCGGATGCCGATACCTTTTCAGAATCTAACCCATCCTAGTCAACCATAACTAAAAATTATGTTTCCCCACACTCAAGGGACTACATATGCAA
>JAUPMG010000013.1:6758469-6777236 GCA_031762675.1 Pachysandra terminalis | reverse complement strand
ATATATTAATTAAAATTAGGAGAAACTATAGCAGTACCCTTACTAGCATATGTTCTAAGACTCCCCCTCAAGCTGGAGAATATATGTCATATAATCTCAGCTTGTTACAAATGAAATCAGTGTCCCCAGTCAATGCCTTGTGAACATATCTGCTAGCTAGTCGCTAGTTGCCAGTCGCCACATAATGAGTAGAAATATCACCACTTAGAACTTCTATCTCTCATGAAATTACAATCATCTTCAATATTTTTGGTTCTCTCCTTGCCTAGTTATCACAGTACATCTTCATAGTCAATGGAATCGCAAAACCTAACTCATGCGTTAGATGCTTAATCCTCGTCAACTCACAAGATATGTGCGCCATAACTCTATATTATTTTTGCTCAGCACCTGAGGCGATTTTCATTCTGTATCTTTGTTGGATTTTAAAGTCAAATGGAGTCCCCATCATAGTTAGGATAATGTGGGCCCTTTAGGGCATTTCAACTTTTTGGGTCTTTTTATATTTTATTTCTGCAGTCATGTACATACTTTGTGTACATTGGGGAGGGTTTTAGCAGTTACATTTGTATATCTATATTGTTATTCTCACTATTAATGTACTATCTTGTTTACCGATCAAAAATAAATATTTTGCCTCTGCATTTGATCTAGCTACCACTCATTGTTTTTCACTTTTCCAAGAGACCAAGTTGCCACCCAGAAATGTACCAATGCAGTAGTAGAACAATGATTGAAAAGAGAACCAGCCCAATTTGTTTCACTAAAACCTATAACCTATAGATGACCAAGAAATCTATATAGAAATCCTTGACCGGGTGACCCCTTTAAGTACCTCAAGATCCTAATCACTACCTCCCAATAAAGAACTTTGGGAGACTCCATCTACTGACTCACGGTGCTAATAGCAAAGTAGATATTAGGTCTAATAATAGTTAAGTAGTTCAACTTTCCAACATGATGTCGATATCTCTTTGGGTTATCAAAAAAATCTCCATGGTCCACAATTAGCTTAGTGTTCGGATCCATTGGGGTTTCAGCAGGTTTGGACCCTAATAACATGGTCTCATCAGATCAAGCAATTCTAGCACATACTTTCTTAAGGCCTAGGAAGCCCTTTCTAGACCTATTTGGTGACACTGCTGAAAGCTGTTTCAGATGGTGCTTCTCCAGGAAGCCCATATTTTGGTGAAGCAGGAGTGGGGCTGCTTTTGAAAACTGCGTTTGCGGGAAGCAGTTAGCAATTTTCTAAATTTAAGTGAAACTTCTACAATGATAAATTTTCCCTTTCATTTTTATCATACATTCTTTGAATGACATATATACCCATCTTGCCTAAAATTATGTAAAGGAATGTCCTTTTACATACTTTTTCTCACCAATTTTCAGCCAATGATTTTGATTCAAATCCCTTTTCCACAAATCCCTTCACATTGAAGCCCTTCGATTTGTACGAAACTACGCCAAATGGCCCCTTAGATCTAGTAACTTCAATATCCAAGAAATACCATAAAACTCTCAAGTTTATATATGCAGAGAAACCTTTTAATTCTTCAATATCTGTGAAATCACTACCTATAATCACTATGCCACTCACATTCACTACTAGAATAATAGGATCAGTAGAAGTGTCACGATAAAAAACTTAATAATTAGACTGGCAATGCTTCATACCAAAGTTCCAAACGTAAGGACTACATCATTGAACTTTCCAACCATGCTTGTGGAAACTGCTTGAGACAATATAGTGTTGTCTTTGACTTACATACTTTCCCAAGCTCCCTCTGAGCAACAAATCTTGGTGGTTGCTCCATATAGACCTCCTTTAAATCACTGTGCAAGAGGGCTTACTTGACATCCAATTGATATAGAGTCCAATTCAGATTGGTAGCCAAAGAGATAATAATCTGGATAGAGGCAATTTTCGCAATTGGAGAGTAAGTTTTTGTGTAATCAACACGGTATATTTGAGTATACCCCTTCACAATAAAACGAGTTTTCAACCTTTCCATAATGCCATTAAGACGAATTTTAATCATATAAACCCAGCAACACCCTACCCTACTATCGACGTTCTAAGAGGAAACGTAACCAGTTCCCAAGTGCCATTAAAATAAAGAGCAGCCGTTTCTTCTTCCACAGCTGTTCTCCAGCTAGGTTTGCCAATGGGTACCCAATGCCAAACAAACCCGATAGAACGGACAATGTTTAACAGTGTTCAGTTCCGGTTTTATAGACCCCGATCATAATTAGGTCCGGATCTGGTTCTGTGAAAGATGGCCCCATTAAGATTGGGTCAATCCCGATATACCTGACAGGTATCGGGTATCTTAGATATGTTAAGTGAATTATTAATTATTCTTTATGCCCATATAGATAAGGTAATTTGGTGCTAAATAAAAATTTAATTTATAACTTAAATAATTAGTTACTTAAATTATCAATAATTACAACATTTATTAATTTATCTAATCAAAACTAAATGAAAAATTGATTTACCAATTTTTCATTTTTTAAGTAACATTTCTATTAGAAATTCATTTATGTCATGGATGATGTGTAATATGTGTTGGGTGCAAATATTTTACCTAAATTTAGATAAATCTAGGCTTTTGGAATGAGATTATTATTATGCTAATTAGATAATCATTATTATGATAATTAGATAGTGTTAATATAGTGGAATTAAACACTTATGCAAATACGTTTATGTAGTAACGTACCCATTAAAAACTTGGTTTAGCGGGTTCAATTTTGGGACTAATGATGACAACCTGGGAATCGGAAACAACAAGATCTGGATTGGTTCCATATAATAGGTTTGGTTCTGAGACTCATTGGACGCAACACAAACACGACCTGTTGACTCCTCCACTCCCAACCCGAAACAGAAATAGCCTGCAGTACAGACTTAGGAACGGACAAAGATGGAGAGGATTTGAAACAACAACATGTAGGAGATAAAGGAGCATAAGAGACAAAATGATCAATCAGGTGAGCAGTAGAACGTGAGAATACAAAATACAATTACATTTTCCTTTGAGCAATGGGAACGTCAAGATCAGAAGGAGCAGGATTCGCATGGACAATAGATGGTATATCACTTACTGGAGAAGGATCTACAGACGTTGAAGTGGGAGGTGGAGCCATGTTACCAGTACGTCATGTGTAGACTTTGGTGATAGGTGGTGGACGGCTCTGGAGAGGTACTATAGAGAAAACATGAATCAGTAAAGGAACATGAAAGCTATCCATCTCAACAAACTGACTTTCATCAGATAAGAAAGGAAACAACTCAAAGAGTGCAACGTTGGCAGACATAAAGTAGTGCCACAATAAAGGACTAAAACACTCCTTTTTTAGTTCAAGAATATCCCAAGAAAACACATTTAACTACCTTATGATCTAGCTTATCTATAATTTGGAGCAAGCGGATGCAGAAAACAAACACAACCAAATCCTTGAGGTGGAACAGGAAACAAATTAGAGTCAGAGAAGAAAACAGAATGAGACTTTCCATTATGAACCGAGAATGGCATTCAATTAATAAGGAGTGTAGTTAGGGACATGCATATGTAATAATAGAACACAGGGAGCCTCAATAAGATGACATTGTTTTCTTTAAGCCACCTGTTTTGTTGAGGTGTATGAAAATTGATAAATTTGAATTCCAAACAATGAAATCCTAAAACGAAGTAGACAGATATTCCTTTGCATTATTTGATTGAAATGTATTAATGGGCGCTCCAAATTGATTTTAATCTCCAAACAAAAAGACAAATATTGCCTTTAACTTTGAACGCTCTTGCGTTTAGTAAAACCAAGGGAATAATCATCCACGGAGATTACAAAATATCAAAATCCCAAATATGATTTTACTTGAGAAGGACCCCGAACATCTGAATGAACTGAAAGTGACTAGATACAAGATTGTAAATGTCGCTGTCGCAAGACGTATTGATGACATGTCGTCGACAGGGGGAAACAAGAAAAAAATGACGAAGGGTGAAAATAGATATTTTTAATAAACTCTGTAGTGATCTAACTTAGAACTAAAATACATTTAATAATCCTAACATATAAAAAAAACAATGCATATATAGGGGTAGAAAAAATCGCTGGAGAGATTTTTTCCTATATGTCGTGTTACCCCCTTCAAAATTAGGGACAAGTTGCGACATTTAAAACACTGACTAGATCTCCGTTTATTGCCTTGCGGAACAAAATACACCTTATGTTGCTTACCTAATTACATGCTTCACCATTCAGATAAATAAAAAACTTAAAGAAGGAACTAAACGCTTCAAATTTGTAAGGAATGATGACCAAGACGATAATTCCATTGTAGAGGAGAAAGGGATGACTGCAAAGCCGTTCCAACTTCACCTCCATCAAAATAATAAAGACAACCTGCTTCATGTCATCCACAAATCTGCTTCTTTGTCTTTAGATCCTGAAAGATACAAAAGGAAGGATAAAATGTCATTGAACAATTTAGAAGTTGTGTTAATTTATTGACAGACTTTAAATTAAAAGGAAACTTAGAGACTTAGGTACTAACAATACAGTTGATAAGGGAAAGGAGAGACTAGGATTTGTAGTACTAAAACCAGAAACAGAAGATGTCATACCAGAATAACATGTTGAGTAGAAGATATGGAATGAAACTAGAGAGAGTATCTAGAGCAGCGGTCATATGGTCGGTGGCTCCGGAATCAATAACCCAAGGTGAAGGTGTAGAAGTGATACAAGCTACACGAGTACCTGAATGGCTGAATGTGCTAAAGTAGCAGTAGATAAAGAAGGCTGTGAAGAGGCAATGACAAGGAGACAAGAGTACTCATCTTCTGAAATAAACAGCATCTTACTGCCAGAAGAGGGTGCATGAGCACTAAGCATAGTTCCCAAATCATCATTAGAAGCAGTAGCATGATTGGTAAGTTTTCCATGGTAGTCTCAACGATAATCAACAGTCTGTCCACTGACAGTGATTGCAGGTATGGGAGGTACAACATTGGCCACAACGTCCCACTAAATCAGTATACTCCTACGACCACGATGACCACGATGACCACTCCATATCTAGGGTTTTTTTGTACTGCGTGAACAGTATTGCCTGAATCAGTATGTTCCTACATTGCAGGTTTGCTAGGGACGTATGGGTATTCTTCTTGCACAGCATTGGACTGGATTGGGGGCTGCCAGAAAAGATAGTTTCGGTATTGGATCAGTGGAGAGGGCATGACATGGGAGAGAGGGGGAAGATGACATATAGTTTGCTATTTCTTGCTTTCTTGTGGGTGGTTTGGGAGGAGAGGAACAGGTTGATGTTTGAGGATTGGCAGAGTAGCTCACGGACTATTATAGATTCCATTATGATGATGGTGGCCTTGTGAGTTGCAGTTAGACCATAGTTCAGAGACGTCTCCAACGATATGATTCTTAGAGATTGGACAACTATTGTCGGGTCATCACCGGCATGGTTCAAGCTTGTGCAGTTTGGAGGTGTCCTACTAGAGGTATCATTAAGCTAAACTTTGATGGGTCTTCCTTGGGCAACCCAGGACCTTCTGGCATAGTTGGAGTCTTCAGGGATGCTAGTGGTCAAATCATTCATGCTTACTGAAGGTCGATTGGGAAAGGAAACTCATCACGTGCAGAAATGTTGGCTTCATTAGTTGGCCTGGAAGAGGCAAGGAGGCTTAGGATTGACATGTTAGAGATAGAAGGGGATTCTTTCACTATTATGTCTTGAATGTCTGACGCACTGCATTGTCCATGGAGATTTTGGCATTATTTGAGGCAGGCGAGACATCTGGCACAAGGTTTGGCTATATTCTTCTCCCATGTTCCACATATGGCGAATGCATTAGCTAACAGATTAGGTAGAGGAGTGGTGGCGATACGATGTTTGTTGGTGTGATCCTTTCCTGTAGCTGGTTGAGTCATAGTTGTATATATGTTAGAACTTAGGAGTAGTCGTTGATTTGAATATCTGTTTGGATAGTTCTAGAGATGGTAGTTATTTGCTGGTTGTTGTTTTGTATTGTAATTATCTACATTTTTTTGATTTTTTAATGAAATCTCATTAATTACCAAAAAAAATAAAATTACCACACTGATCTCTAAGAGAGAAAAGTGGTGAGGAGAAACTACAAGAGTGCCCTTACAAACTTATGTTCCAACAATTGGTGAGGAGAGCACTCGGGGTGGACACTTGTAGCATCTTGTCTTGACAACCCACTTACTTACCTCCCCTCAATGTGCTTGCTAACACTTTGGCACCTTGTCAAAGAAAAAATCATGCCTATTGGTTAAAAAATACTGGCCTATTGCGACCTTACATGTGAAATTCTGAGGATGCTTATTTTTCCTATGGACTTTATACAACTGATACTTAGAACCATGGGAACCATGGAACATGCTAACTGTGACTCTGTACACCTCTTCTATACGGCATATAAAGCAGCTAATTTAATTACTCTATAGATGCAATAGCATATTTGCAATATATACAAACAATTTCATTAGTTGCAGGTCACAGGCCATCTGCATGTTGGCTTTGGATGAGTTGACTCTTGCAACATGGAAACAGTATGGAAGTTGCCACCAAAAATGGGAGTGGATGTGATAGGCTAAGGATCTCGGCACTCTTGGATGTAAAGAGGGAAACGTTTGGGATAGAGATCTCCTTGCCTCCAGCAAGGTTTTAAATGTCGATGCCGCTGACTCTGGCCAGAAACATATCGGCGACATGTCGCCGACATGGGGGAAATTTCCCCCAGATTAAAGAAAATGTGGGGAAATTGCCTCCAATTACAATTTTTTCTATTAAATCGTAGTTAAGTATAAATAAGAACTAATTACACTAGAATACATCAGAATATGTTGGAAAAACACATAAAACTAATTAAATAATAATTAATTATCACTATTTGTATGGATAATTGGCTAGTCTAATTAACAATATATTTAAACATTAAAGCAAAATTTTATATTATAAAATTATAATAAATATTTTTTCAGAAGAAATACATAATTTTTACTTGATTTTTATTTTTAAAAATAAATATTGTTACTTTTTCAATAAAAATAATGACACCCATCATTAGATTGGGTGTTATTACCAAGGTTTTATAGACAGACATTTCGACAGATTTTTTCTAGCAAATTTTCCGCGATATTTTGCCAGGTTGGTGAAATATTAGAGCAATATTTCGCTATATTTTGCCGAAATATTTTACTGAAATTTCGATAAAATGCGGGAACAGGGGGAATTTGCTGAATTCCCCCTCCCCCCCATTCATTTCGTTTTGCTGGGGGCCATTTTGCTGGCATGCCATTGAAATTTAAAACCATGGTTATTACATCATATATATTTTTTTCAAGCTGCTTGAATAAGTTTAAAGAGATAAATTCTAAAAGCAACATGGTTTACCTTCATTATGTCGAGGCAAGAGTTGAATCTTCAACCTTCTACTCCAAGGTTCGTTAGATTTGTGTTTTTATACAAAAATCTAATTGAAACTAGCAAAAAAAAAAAAAAGAAAGAAAACAAGTTTCAGAGAAGTTGTGTGAAAGAAATGGGGGAAGAAGAGAAAGGAAATGATCGACATTTCCCCAAAAGTTACTAAATTTTCTTCAATTTGGCGACATTTTGTGACATTTCGGCGACATCAGGGAAAATCGCCCCTGATTTCTTATGTCACCCAGTCCATTTTGAGCGATTTCAAACCATGGCCTCATGTAAGGTAGTATGCAATACGTAAAGAATGGTAAAATACAGAAAGATATAACCCTCAAACTTATAAAGTTTTGATACAGTAGTGATTACCTCTTTAAGATAGAATTCAAAGATAGAAGATGGATTTGGTGCATCTCAGGCAAGTCCTATCTGAATTTGGCTAGTCAGAAGTTCTTGGGTAAGTGAAAGAGGAGCGATCGGAAGTATGAGCTTGATGTGTTGTTACTTGGATTTGGTTAAGTCCTGAAGTTCCATAAGTTCTTAGGTAAGTGAAAAAGGAATAATCAGAAGGCGCGAGCTTGATGTGTTGTCATCTAGATTTGTGCTTGCTTTTTTAGCTTTGTTTTCTAGAAAACTAACCTAATATTAATGAGCTGAGGGTGTGATTCTTGCCAAATCGGTCACACAGGTCTTTTCCTAGTTCCTCTTTTTTCTCTGTTTCGTAGTTATTATGTCCTACTTGTGTGAAATGCTTACCATGAAAACCAAAAAGCTCCAACTGAAAAGTTTTACCCAGTTATGCAATATCTTTTGTACATTCAAATGAATTATTTCTTACTGTTATTTTCTTTTACTTTCTTGATTGTTAGCCAATAAAAAGGAAAAAGGAAGGTGAAGAGAAGCGTATGACCCAAGAAGAGATGCTTCTGGAAGCAGCCCAAACAGGTTTAGGCTATAATGTTTATTGTTAGAAATGACATATAACCTGCAGGAAGCTTTATTTAGGTGTTAGATATTTACCAGGCATCTTCTTACTTTTTGACTGATTATGATTTAATTATGGAATGTAATATTGCAGAAATCAAGAATCTGAGGAATTTGGAACGTGTGTTAGCAAGGGAGGAAGAAGTTAAGAAAAAGGCAGTTGTGCATAAAGCAGTTTATAGTGGTCCTCAAATACGATATTCTTCGAAAAATGGCAAGTCTTTCCTTACTGACTGATTTTTAAACTCATCTTTTTCAGTTATCAGAGTGTTGCACTAGTGCCTGCTAAAGTGATACACTGCTTCAAGCTTTTTAAACTTGCAACTTTTACTGATAAAAAATTTCTTTACTTCTTTCGGCATCACCTCCATAATTGTCAATAAATTTTCACAGGTCAATCATTTCTTGAGTTCAGCAAAGGATTAACATTTCAGTCCGAGATTTGTACAACACCAGTTGCATGTAAGTTCAAGACTTCGTAGACCTGTTTAAAAAATGTTTATGCATATGTGTGTGTACATCAACTAGTGCATGACCAGCGAATTACTGTCAATAACTGTGGATGCAAATTGACTAAGAAAATGTATATAATCATCTCCAGTATTTCAAATAATTTTATTTTATTTTTATCCTGTTGCTTTTGTTGGTTTTAGTCAAGGTTTTAAATGTCGATGTCGCTGGCCATGTCGTTAAGTCTGGCCAGCGACGTGTCGCCGTCATAGGGGAAATTTCCCCAGATTAGAGAAAAAGCAGAGAAATTCACCCCAAATACATTTTTTTTTATTAAATCTCAGATTATATCTAAATAATAACTAAATACACTAAAATACATCAGAATTTGTTTGAAAACAACACATAAAACATAAATTGTAAAGTAAAGGGTTAACATTCATTCAACAAAGCATGATATAAGTAACATGACATAATATAAATGGCCGTAAAAGTAACAAAATGTCATAAGTTTATCATAGATGTTCCAACTTCCAAGACCCACAAGTCACAAATAGTCAAATACAATAATATCAAATGATTCAAATCTACAAGGAATGCGGTGAATGTTTAGAATAATTGCCATTATCTTTGTGCTGACCACTATTATACGTATTCTTTACATAGTTACAATACTGTGCCCAACGCATAAGCTGATGATACCACTGCAAATACTAATTATCATATCTGTGGTAATCATCAATACTCATCTGCACCAGTATCCTCGTGGGTGGATACTGGGGATAATAAGTACTTACAATAGTAACTGTAACAACAGAAGGTGGATAGGGATATGTCTGTGGATCATATCCTGGGGGTGGGGGTATGGGTATCCCCATTCACTAGAATTTATAGTGCCGTAGCCGTATGAGGCAGCGGAATCCTCTGTACCATAACTCTGAAATGTTCCATATCTCCCTCCAATCGGAGCATGGAATTGTCCTCCATGTCCATATGGACCATATCCTCCAACACCAAGGTATGGTCCTCCAGCTTCAGGGTAGTATCCTCCAATTTACTATCCATGTCCTCCATGATAAGACTCCACTGAAGATGAACCCTGCTGCCCACGTCCGACATCCATTGATCCAAAGCTATGGGATTTAGATGTCTCCTCATGTGATCCCAAATGCTTCTCGTTCCCCTTGGTCTTGTGTGTATATAGGTTCTTAGGGGTGGACGTTCACTCTGGTTGTTTCTGGCTTTCTGCCACATGAGTGGTGAGCACCATGACTCGTATCTTGGGTAGCATAATCAAACTGGGGCTCCCCAGTGAAAGGGCTCAAAAGCCTCTGATTACTTGCCCAAAGTCCACCTGCACTGCTACTACTACCCCACCACCACTTGTGCCCTCTTCCCCTGGTCATCATTACTACTATCACCACTATCATCACCATCACTAGCATCACCACTCGCGCTACCTAATCCTGGAGGTGTAGGGATAAGCCGCATAGCCCTGTCAAATGAATCACCACTGCGTGTGGGCTCTATCTCTGTCTCCACCATCTGTTCGACATCAATGCCCATCTCCATAGTAGCTTGAGAAACCTCAGTATTGGGTCGACCATCAGGCTCGTCTAACTCAGAACTCTTAACCCACTCATATAGTGGGTTCTCATCATCAACCCCCCATTAGCAAAAAGCACATCCAATGGGTCTTCAACCATTGCACTTTCACTCTCTTTTTGTAGTTGCTTCATTCTTAACCTCATATTGTAATGGAAAAAGACTAGCTCCTGAAGCTTTTGATACACTAACCGATTTCTTTGTTAGTATGAATGAGTGCAAATGTGCTTTAGTTCCTCTCACATACTGAAGAGGAAGTGGTCTGAGCTAGAATCCTCACGGCTCACTTTCGAAGCGTAGGGGCACTAATCTCGTACATAAGCTTCCATTCACCTATTAAAAGTTAATTATTTATTAGTATGAATGTGTGATGAAGTAGTAATAAAGCAAATAAGTAATTACTACTATACTTACATGGCATCATCTTGTTCCTCTATTGGAGGACAGCATCCTAACTAAATGAACTCAATGCGTCTCTAAACATGATTAATTGTGTGACAAAACCCATGTGTAAGACTAAGATTAGACCTTAAAGTTATTGTACAAGAATCTCATTCTCAAGTCTCAACTCACCTCATTTCCGAAATCACACTTCGTCTTCGAGTCGGGGTCTAGCTTAGCATAGACATCATGTACAGCCTGTGTCAACTCTCCTCGTGATCCAAGCTTATGACTGTAATGATATTTGGGGTTTAGCCTATAGGCTGCATTGGTTGTGAAATAGGTATTAATAAATAATAACTAAATAAGCAATAACAACGGTGAATGGTGGTAATACCAGATTTTTTTCATAAGTGGCTAATGGGAGAAGGGGCAGAAATGATTTGGTGCGTATAAAAGTGGGGGATGATTACGTTGAGTCCTTCGATGCTTTTATTGGTGCTTTATCTGAGTTTTATTCTAATTTTTACAGATCGGAGAAAACCTTCGATTTTAAGCTTATTGGCAGTAGTGAGAGACGTTTGGGGGTTAGGACGAGGGTGTGGATGGAGCGAGAGTTCGAGGAGGAGGTTAAGGACGCTGTTTGGGAGTTGGCCGGTGAAAAGGCACCCGGGCCCGATGGTTTTACAATCTGTTTTTATCAGAGTAATAGAGAGGTAGTTAAGTGTGATTTGATGAAGGTGTTCAAGGAGTTTTTTTGGAGTGGGATTATTCACAAGACCACTAATGCTAATTTTTTGGTGCTTATCCCCAAAAAGGCTGGGGGCGAGGAGATTAAGGATTATCGCCCCATTAGCTTGACTATGAGTCTGTATAAGATTATCGCAAAAGTGTTGTCAATTAGATTGAGGGATGTGATGGCGGTTCTGGACCTCTGGTGTCTCAGCAGCAGAGTGCTTTCGTGAGGGGTAGACAGATCGTCGACGGTATTTTGGTGGCCACAGAATGCGTTGCGGAGAGATTTAGAGTTGGGGAGCCCGGGCTGATTATTAAGGTGGATATGGAGAAGACTTACGACAGGGTCGAATGGGAATTTTTAGATCATGTTTTAGAATGGAAGGGTTTTGGCGCACGCTGGCGTTGGTGGATCACTGGCTGCCTTAGGAATGTGGGGTTCTCGTTTTTGGTGAACGGTGGTGTCCATGGTTTTATTTCGTCTTCCAGGGGTCTTAGGCAGGGGGGTCCACTTTCCCCGTTTTTGTTCACTCTAGTTGGAGACGTCTTGAGTTGGTTCATGGAGGTGGCTGAGCAGAGGGGTCTATTTAGAGGTTTTCGGGTGGGCAGAGAGGAGGTGGGAGTGTCTCATCTTCAGTTCGCTGACGATACGATCCTTTTCGTCGACGCGGAGGTGTCTTAGGTCCAAAATGTTAAATGCGTTTTAAGATGTTTCGAGATGGTTTCGGGCTTAAAGGCTAACTTGGACAAGTCGTCCATCTCAGGTATTCACGCAGGTGACGAGGTGTTGCACGATTGCGCTAGGGTGTTCGGGTGTGGCATCGGTGCTTGGTCTATGTCCTATCTTGGGTTGCCTTTGGGTGGCAATCCAAGGTCTTTAGCTTTTTGGGACCCGGTGATTGAGAGGTTTGAGAAGCGGGTGGCTTCTTGGAAGAAGAATTATTTGTCCCTGGGAGGTAGGATCACGCTTATTTAGGCCTTGTTGGCCAATCTCCTGATATATTACATGGCGGTTTTTCGGATGCCTAGGGTTGTGTTTACTCACATAGAGAAAATACACCGCAAGTTTTTGTGGGAGGGTAATGGTGGGAGAAGAGATCACTTGGTGAAATGGGATATTGTGTGCTTAGATAGGGAGCGCGGTGGATTAAACCTGTGAAATACTGTGGTCAAAAACTCGTCTCTCCTGGCTAAGTGGCTGTGGTGCTTCAACAATGAGCGGAATCATCTTTGGTGTAAGGTTATTGTGAGCAAGTATGGTACTCAGAATAACGGCAAGGACTTGTGTCTGTCTTCGAGGATTTACGCGACTAGTCCGTGGAAATACGTCATTGCTTTGGCCCCTTGTTTCCTTTCCATGGTCCGTTTGTCTGCTGGGGATGGTACTTCGGTGTTCTTTTGGAGGGATTTATGGGTCGGGGAGGAGCCTTTATGCTCTCATTTTCCGAGGATCTATAGGACCACGTCTTGTCAGTCTTCCTTGGTTTGTGATGTTCTTTCCTGGTCCGAGTATGGTTTGATCTGGAACCTCCCTCTCCGTAGGAACGTTAGGGAGGCGGATTGTGTTATGTTCTTTGTTTTCGGTCATCGGGGAGGTGGCTCTTGATTCGGATTGGGGTGACAGGAGAATTTGGGTTCCTGACACTGTTGGCGTCTTCTCGTGTCGTTCTTTTTTCAGTTAGTTTCGTCAAGACCGGATGGGCTCCCGGCCCCCCTTTCGCCTCAGTCCTTGTGGTATCCGCCCGCCCCTCCCAGAGTCAGCATTCACTTGGACCGTTTTACTCTATCGGATTAATACTGCAGACATGCTCCAAAGGAGGAGGTTCATGGCCCTATCTTCTAGCTTGTGTTTTCTGTGCAGAGCTGCGGAGGTGTCTTTGGATCATCTATTCATTCATTGCCCTTCGGTCTCTAAGATTTGGGGCTTTTTCATTCGGTCTATTGGGCGGTTATGGGTATTTCCAGTGGGTATGTGCCAGCTTCTTGATCAGTGGTGCTTCCCTGGTCTTACGGAGAGGGGTAGGATTTTGTTTAGGACGGTCTTTCAGGCCGTCCTTTGGTACATTTAGAGGGAGCGGAATCAGAGGATTTTAGGGATTCATCGGCCTCGACTGCGAGCGTGATCGAGGGGATTCTTTCTTCAGTCGCCTCTTGGGCCTCGTTTCAGAGCCAGTTCTTTGGTCTGTGGTGGCTGTCATCATGAGTGAGTGGCATTTGATATCCACGGTTGATTGATCCTTTATTCCCTGACATGTCACCCATGCCCCCCTTCCAGTGGGCTGGGTGAAGCTATCACTTGCGGCGTTTTTGCTTGTTCAGTTCGGGCCTGCTGGGATCGGTGGGGTGTTCAGAGATCAGTTTGACAGTCCCATTTTTGCGTTCTCTGGTCCGTCAGAGGTGAGTGAGGTGGGGTGGACCGAGCTGTTCGCCTTAGCGACTGGCTTGAGACATGGCACAGATCAAGGTTACCATGCCGTCGGGATTGAGGGTGGTTCTCCTCTCCTTGCCGATTTGTTGGAGCGACCCGACAGGTGTAGTTGGAGGGTCACACATTTCATCCGGCTGGTGGGGTCTTTGGCTAGAGGTCGGAATATCTTTTTTATTGCGGCACCTAGGGATTCCAATCCCCTAGCTGTAGACCTAGCTAGGAGAGGAGCTACCCGGAAGGTTCTTGTGTCCGGGGACTTAGATCATGTTTTGCGTGGCGACTAGCTCTCAGTTCTCTATGGTCTGCTACCCTGTTTTGTCGTACTCGGACTCCTGGTCCACTTTTCCACTTCTTTGTTTTTGTTGTCACTGTTTAGGCTTCTTTAAATAGTGGTAGATGTACTCTTCTTTCCTCGTTTTATATATATTTTCATGACTTGTAAAAAAAAAGAAAAACAACGGTGAATGGCGATCTAGTGTCCCTTACCGGCACTATGAAGAGGATGCTCTAGTGTCTTATATCAATGGTGAATTATTATCTTATGCACCCATTTATAGGATTTTGGGCAAGCTGCTTTGATCTGCTCCATCAACCTCGTAGACTCATAAATAGACTCCATGGTGGGCCACAAGTCTGTATCAACTACGCGCAACACACGATAAATGGGCGCTAAAAGATTCACTAGGTCTTTCACTTTCTACCAAAAAGAATTCAGCAACACTATGTCCTTCACTATCCTACCCAATGCAGTTTGGCTGTGAGAGCAACTAGTCCAAGCCTCTCCAATAAATAATACCTCAACTCTGCTCTGTGGTGAAGAATACTTTCCAAGGCAATGTAGTTCGTCATGAACCGTGTGATGCCTGGTCTCAATATATCTCCAGGAAAAACCTCTCTCATCTTTGCTAGTACGTAAGAATGATTGTAAATGAAGTTTGTCACAGTCCTGACATCATCTAACACATTCAAGATAGACTGTCTCCGAGCAATCGCCTCCAACACCAGATCTATACAATGTGCAGTGCATGAGGTTCACTAGAGATTATACCTTTGCATCAAATTCTTTCCCGCCCTCACAAATGCACTGCCATTGTCTGCACAATCTGAACTACATTCTTCACCCCCACTTCCTTGATAATATCCTTAGTAAGCCGGTGATGTAGGCAGCATCCTTGATTTTATTTGATGCATCAATTGATTTCAAGAAACTGCCTACCCCTTACAATAAATCATGAAGTTAATAATACAGAGTTTGGTCCGCTTTGTCTACCCATCACACATAATGTTGACTCCGTACTCCCAGTGAGCTCAAACTCTCAATCTCAGCCTCCTCCTCATTTAGATATCTCCTCATAATCTCATGTCGGGTAGGGGCTTCCCTCCTCTTCTCACCTCCTATACCACATCAATCATGTTCTTGAAATGTGGTGAAGCTGCTGCCTTAGCCTGTATATGGCTGAAGCTAAAGAATTTGGAGATGAACTTTCCCATCTTTTCCCTCACACTACCCCCACTCCACACATCCTTCAGCCGTTTTTGCCTAGAATCTTTCGATCTGTAGAATGATGGATCCATAGGTGGATTTGGCATCCTCTAAATGGTGGTGCATCACCAGCCCTACCACCCCTGCACCTGAAGACCCAACACACATGGTCTCACTACCTGAGAACCTGTACCTCTCCTCCTCTCTCCTCTCAAACTTTGTCTGCAAGGAGACACGCCAACCAGAATGAAATGCCAACCTATCCTGCTCAATAACAAGTTGGTGGATACACTATGTCATTATCATCATCATCGGCTGTGGGTGGATTTAATGGCCGTGCCATTCTTTGCTTGATCTCCTCCTCTCTTTTTGATGTAGGGTGACGAAGAAAAGAGTTGATGAATCCGGCCACAGAGCACGCAACCTTATAGAGTTGCTAGGGTTTAAGGGCAAAACCTTAGAACAGTAGGAATAAAAGAGAAAAGCTTCTCAATTAATTATCATAAAATCATCTAATTTCTCCTTTACAACTTTCTCATAAGATCTATTTATAAGAAAAGATACCCTAAGACCTAACTTTAGACCCGTGCAACTAATCTTAGTCATCTATAGAATTTAATCTAAGCCATTAAAATAAAGTGATCTCACATGATCACTCAAAACTCACATGACCTCTAAAATAAAACCCGAATGACAAAAATACCCTTAAAAGTCATCACTTTTCTGCAGCCAAACTTTCAATCCTATTTTGAAGGCCAAAACATTAAACTTTCAATAAAATAGTAGAAATGGCTAACTTAGGAATCAGAGAGATCTTCCCAACGAACCAAAGATCGCCCAAAATAGAAACACAAGCATAAAGTTATGACCCAAAACAGAAACACGAGCATAAAGTTATGACCCTTAACAGAAGACTGCATCACTTTCCTTCTTATCTCTCCTCAAATTGACACTCATTTAAATTGTGCTTCACATAGTGTAAAGGATCTGCCGATCCCGGTCCGGATCGACCGATCCAACTCGGGATCGGCTAGGATTGAGCCATGATCCCTGGCCGTTCCCAAAAGAATTTGAATACCAATAACTCGGACCGAGTCGGACCAGAGGATCCTAACTGGATCGTCTGACCTGTGTCTCTCTCAAAATGAAAAGTAAATATAAACAAAACCCCCATACGCTTTAACCACGGGATTAAGAGAAGACCACTAGGAGGATTTTCAGGTTTGATTCGTTTGAAGATCTTGGTCTTCCTAGAAGGGTTTTCAGGTTTAAAGATCTGCTGGATTGTCCACCTCTTTTGATTTTCCATGCATATCATCTTCTTCTACTGGGGCTTTTGTTAATCCGACCTCATGCTTTTCTTCATCGTCGGTGTCGTCGTCGTCTTTATCGTCGGTGTGGTCATCGTCTTCATCAGGTTCTTGGGCCATGGTGAAATCAGATGAACAAAGTCTGCTCAAGAACAACAACAGCAACAATCAAAAGCAGGTACTGGTTTTTGTTCATCTGATTTTGATGTTCACAGCAATTTGTCACTGGACACTCGTTCATTCTGCTGTACACACATCCCACCAACTTTGTTGACCACTTTTGTTAGGGAAGGGAGGAGAGAAAATATTATTTTATTAAAAAAGGTTAAGTAACGCCTTCTGAAATCATGGAACTGCATTGCAGGTTCTAATTTTTTGGATCGGTTTCGGATCGTCCTATCCGGAGTTAGATCAGCGATCCAACTTGGTTTCGGACCGGGACGATACATGATCCGAAACTGATACTTAACACTATGGTGCTTCATCTCCTTCTTGACCTTGGGAGGTACCTTAGGACAGTCTGCAACATTTTTGTACCCTCAGCCATTTAATGTTGCTTCAACCTTAAAACCCCCACTCTTTATAACTTGGCTACAATAGTTGCAAATTGAGTTATTCTTATCATTCAAGTACAACACTCCATGACTCCAATCGAGGTCTTGTCTTCTGTTCGCCATTGTACTTTGTACGTACCAATGTACACTAACAATCTGCAAAATGTATCAAACACGCATAGAAAAAATATAAGAAACAATAGCAAAGCGTTTATAATGTCTTCTTAAATTTTTTAGAATCTTTTTTCAAATTTTTATTTTTTATTTTTTAATTTTTAAATTATTAAATTTTTTTTGTAAAGGCACATTCTATCTAGCTTATTCATTATTCTAAGTTTTAAATATGCTTTAATACTTTTTACAAAATTTTAATAAATTTTTCTTTATTTTTTAAAGTTTTTAAATTAAAAAATAATTAATGATCACCTACTTGTATGGATAATTTGCTTGTTTAATTAAAAACATATTTTTACAATTAAAGCACAACTTTACATCATAAAAAACTATAATAACATATTTTTTCTGAATAAATAATTTATAGATTTTTTTCAATTTGAAAAAATAATAATTATTTATATTTTTCAAAAAACTAAATAAAAAACGACACCCATCGATTGATTGGGTGTCGTTACATGATATTTTTTTTTTCAAAACTAAAAAATGCACGTTTTAAATTTTTTTAATTGATTTTTAAAAATAATTATTATTTATATTGAAAAAAATAACGATACCGATCGATAGATTGGGTGTTGTTACATGATAAATATTATTTGCAAGCAATATGAATAAGTTTAAAGGCATCAAAAATAAAAAAATATACGTTTTACCTTCAATGTGTCACATCGTGCGTTGAATCTTCAATCTTCTACTCCAAAGCACACTAGATTTGTATTCTTATACACAAATCTAACTGAAAGTTGAAAAAAAAAATTATAAAAGTTTTTGTGTGAATATAAATGGGGGAGAATGAGCTGTGGAAAAATGTCGATCGAAATGATCGACATTTACCCCAAATCCCCCTTCTTATCCATGATCTTCGCACGTGTCGCTCAACACGTGCAAAAAATCCTTTTAAGTGGTGACATCAGGGAAAATTGACTTCTAGTGACTTTCCTTGATGTCTTGTGTTGCTCATGGTCAAAATGGCGACGTGTCGCTGTCATTTAGAACACTGGTTTTAGTTACCTAAATTTTCAAGTCATAAACAAGCTTAAATTGCATTATTACTGAGATTTTTCCGGAAAAATTTCAAACCATAGAATTCTTACTCTTTTTCATATCAACAATCCATTTCATCCGATTACTGTATCGGTGAATCCAAATATCCATGGAATGAATGCAATTGGCTCAATAAGATATTCCCTTCATTACC
>JAUPMG010000013.1:6738654-6758369 GCA_031762675.1 Pachysandra terminalis | reverse complement strand
TCAAAGTGAGTTTTACCGTGCTTGAGAAGTTTCTCATCCAATTAACATCCTTGAAGACCATCTAACTTGCACCATTTACATCCAGTCATTTAAAAGCTCATCCGTATTAATGTCTTGAGGTCAGAATCAATAGAAGTGTAGAACTAGTATTGATAGTGGGTTTTGGATTTTTGAAGCATATCCAAATTGTTAAACACCAATTACTCTAAAAGCTCAAGCTGTTAGAGAATGGCACAACAATGTATATCAAATGGTTCAACGCTCTCCCGCACGTGCGGGCTCCGCACGGGAACAATACATCCGTGGGAGAATATAGGGCACCAAGGCAAGCACTGAATTCCACCCCCGGGGTTTGATCACTTGACCTCCCGCTCTGATACCATGTTAAATACCAATAACTCTAAAAGCTCAAGCTGTTAGAGAATGGCACAACAATGTTTATCAAATGGTTCAACATAAATGAACTTACCATTCTTTTCAGGTGCAGGTCTTAAGTTTCTTGAAGTATTACTTTGCTAATGTAGTTTTACTCTTTTTGCAGATCCTGAGAAGGTTGTATGTGCAGTTACAGGATTACCTGCCAAGTAAGACCTCATTGACAGTAGGGATCTTTGAATGATTTTGCTTGAGCAACTAAATGTTGCTGTTGTTTGTTTGTTTTTTTTTTTTTTCTTTTTGTGTGTGTGTGTGTGGGCACTTAAAAAAAAAATTCTTGAATGATTAATTGTTGGCGCGCTACTCCTCGAATATGTTGAAGTTGTTGTTAGTAAGCAGTGAAAGATAACTTAGTTGCTCTAATTTTATGTATACTTTCTGTCTTTGTAGTTCTATGTGGTCTTTCTCTCCAGAACTTTTCCTGTCAGAATTCATGTGTGCTAATTTGAAAATGTTTCCAGGCTCATACATATCATAATATCATGAACAGTGATGGTGAACCAAGCTGATTTAATTCCTGGATTGTAAAATAAGGTGCTTTCTTAATTGTTAGGATGTCAAAGCTTGATTTCTGAATTTGTAACACAAATCTAGGAATTGCTCTTAGAGAAATTTGCTACCACTTATGATAAGTGGTAAAAACCTTCAAATGTGGGTCCTTGTGTATTTTTGGGCACTTAAAAAAATTCTGGAATGATTAATTGTTGGCGCACTACTCCTCGAATTTGTTGAAGTTATTGTTAGTAAGCAGTGAATGATAACTTAGTTGCTCTAATTTTATGTATACTTTCTGTCTTTGTGGCTCTATGTGGTCTTTCTCTCCAGAACTTTTCCTGTCAGAATTCATGGAGAATTTTGCTACCACTTATGATAAGTGGTAAAAACCTCAAATGTGGATTACTGCATTAACTTGTTTGTCATACTGTACAGTATTTTATTATGTAGAGATAGAAAATAGGGGTACCCTTGATCATTAATTAAATGCAGCTGGATATCTAAAGCATTTTCTATGTGCAATACAATACCCCCCCCCCCCTTTCAATGATACTGACGTGTGTAGTCTATGTATGCACTTTTTTTTTATCACTGATCTAAGCAATAAAGGATATGTTGTTAGTTAGGATTGTATAAGTATGACTACTGTAATATTGCCTAGTACCATGATTTATATACTACATGATAGTAGGACATGTGATAGTGTGCAATACCATGATACATGTTGAATCATCAATGCTATTTGTAGCCTTTTCAATAATATAGTATACATCGATTTGTTCCTTCAAACCTTCTGTCTAGGATTTTGCAATCTATGGTTGAATGAGCTGCAGGTTGACTTATTACAAATCTGGACTGTGACCAAGGTTTTAATTCGACATTTGATAGCTTTCATCAGATTCCTTTGCAAGGTTGTTCAGCTTTGTTTTTTGAAAGATCAGGAATTTTAAATATTAGATGATTTCTTTGTCATGGGAAGTTTTTTTTGCATTTTCTTTCTGTTCTACCATTGTATATATCTTCTTTGAGTGGGTTATGTCATCTCTGGCTAGGTTTTATTTTTGGCTGTGGCACACACACACACGCACGAACGCATGCATGCACGCACAAAGTATTATGACATGGGGATCTTAAAATTTAATTATTTTGCGTTTCATTTGCTTGTAGCTCATCAAGGAACATATCTTGGTTTTCCTACGCCACAAAATTTTAACCCATTCACCATGTTTTCTTTCATTAAAAAAAAAAGAGCTGCGGGGCTTAAGGATATGACCAAGGGATCTTAAGAAATTATTTTGTTTTTGAATTGTTTGTAGCACATGTAGAAACATATCTTGGTTGTCCTACATCTCAAAGTTTTAAACCATTCACCATGGTTTCTTTCATTGGGTGATGAAACTTGCAGTAACGGATATATTATTCTCTATGAATGTACTGTCTTCTGAATTGTGACCGATGCTGCAGGTACTCTGACCCAAAGACTGGGCTACCTTATGCGAACAAAGAAGCTTTCAGAATTATTCGGGAGCGGTAAACCTTCAAATGATTCCCTGGGCTGTATCTGTATTTTATTAGAGTATAAAAATTTAGTTATCACATTGATTTCATACCGATGAGTTCTTAGATGCAGTCACCATATTCTCTTCATTTTCATGTTTATTGTCTTCCATTATCCTATTTCTAACGTACCATTTTTTTTTTTGATCGATAACAAAATGTTTTATTGCGAAGGAAAGAGAGAAAAAAAGTACAACAGTAATAAAAGAAAAAGAAAGAAGACAAGGATCCCCCAAGAGGGAGAACCAAAGGAGAGAACGATACTGAAAAGAAATCTGAATACAATGGGGAGGAAGCCTCCACCACTAGAACCAGAAACTCCAACACTACCTCACAACCGAAACAACCCCCGATGACATAGTTACAAGAACACTCCTATTTCCCAGCATCTCGTGATATCTGACCACATCACATTTGTAAATTCCGGAAGTATCGCTGCCAACGCCGCCGCCATACTCATAATAGAGTCAATAAGCTTCCCCATACTCTTCTCTTTCTCTTAAAAAATTCTACTATTCCTCTCCCCCCAAATGCTCCACAAGATGGCAAAGAATACAAATCTATACAATATTTGTCCCCTCTTCGCTATGGAGGGGAACCACCACTGATCAAGCATATCCTTGATAGAACAAGGGGCCACCCAGTCGACATCAACCAAATGAAGGAAGAAACCCCAAATCTGAGTCGCCCACCTACATCTTGTTATGGACCATGACTAGTTCAGTACAACTGATTTTTTCTTTTTATGTCTGTAAAAGATTTAATATATATTGTATCAAGGAAAAACCAAAGGCCTAAGACAAAACTACAGCTAACCATAACTCCTTAGTTCACAGGAAGTGTACGAGGAAACAAACTTAATGGTTAAACCATACATGGGTATCCCAACAACTTACAAAATACATGAACACCCCAAAAAATTCAAGTTCCAAGAAACTCCTATAGATTCCTTAATCATAAGATCACTCACCTAGACATCTTGTCTAGAAGAGGTCCATAAATTGATACATTAATGAAGAGTCCCGACAGGATAAGTCTTTCCAAAACATCACTTATCTCCATGTCCAAATTTGAAGTGGATACATAGTAAAAATTAATCAGACACTTGAGAGCATGCTATAGCTCCGTAGCCACAAGTAAGCAATGTGTAGTATGCACGGCCCATGATAGTGTTATGATTGTAACGTGGCAAATCATGCTTTGGCCGAGTGTACCAACTTAGGGAGATATATTGGGAATCAACTATGGGGTGTTTGTACGTGAAATGGTAATTGTGGGCATGATGTCTGTACTAAGGAAATGGCCAAAGGTGGATTTCTAGCATGTTGGACCGCATGGGTTTTGGGACGTGGAGATTAAGCAATGAAGAGTTGGATGTTCGGATTAGGTCTAGAGCGAAGGGGCTAATATCACGAATACGCTGGTTTAAATGCACAAAGACTCCTTTTGGAACTCCAAAAATCCCCAATATGATTTCACCAACAATGGTGATGTTTTCTCCGGCAGATAGTTTAAGGCTTATCATCCACCTTAATGTGGGTTGTGGTGCCTGGTCTCTCCACGTGCTAAGTATGTGGCACATTTTAAAGTGGGCTTGTGGTACCTGATCTCTACACGTGTTATGTGGCACAAGACAGACATTCCCTAAAGGGTTGGGTGCAATATTATAGAGGTAATGTCTATTGCTTTACTATGACTTCAATGGTATGACCATGATAATGTTAGAGCAAGTAGCTTTATAGTAATGTGGTCAATCCTAGAGGGAGAGGCTAGTAAATGATATTAATCTAGAATGCAATATATATGCTTAGGTAGGTATTGTTAGCTAAGTGGCTATCTTTAGGGCATATGTGTTTTTGTGAGCACTGTGTCTTGGGTTTGGCATGCTCGACAAGGATCACGCGGTGCGATAGGCAAGGTTATTAGGAGACGCCTTGTCAGAATTTTCATATTGGGTTATGTTTGGAACGATAGACTTTACTAATTTTGTGTTGGCGTGACCAGATGCAAGTTGCCGTGGTTGGCTTGGGCAGGGCATGAGGAATGTGCCATGGGCTACATGTAATGTGAGCGCATGGTGGTTGGGGCTATTGGGGCTCTGCTGGTTGTTCGAGGCATTATAAGGACTCAATACTTACGTAGCTCGTGGTGTGTGTTGGAGGATTGGCTTAGTTGAGGACCTTGATGGCACTAATTGGGTACCAGGTAGGTACGGTCACAATGAAACCTTGGGAGTTGAATGGGCGCATGTTAAGTGATATGGTGTAGCTGTGGGGTGGCAAAATAGACTTGGTGTGTGGGACTTGGAGTGAGTCGTATTCTATTGTTGCGTCCAGTGTTTACAATGTTGGCGACATGTAGCCAATTCCGAGGTGGGCGACATGAAATCAGGGTGCAAATCGCTTTACCCTGATTTCGGTGACATGTCAGCGACATGGGGGAAAACTTTCAAATTTTTTTCGATATTTCCCCATGTCTCTCGACATGGGTGAGATGGATGAAATTTTTCAGTTTTTTTGAATTTTTTTAAGAAATTAAAAAAACTGTTAAGACATTTGTTTTTGCATTTTTTTGATGTATTATGATGTATTTAGATACTACTTAGGGTCGTTTAAAACTTGGGGGGAAAACCCATAAAAAATCCCACATTTCCCCAGATTTTCCCATCATTTCCCTCATATTTTCCTTTTCCCGCTCTTAGATATGGCACTTGATTTCTAGTTTTATATATACTTTAATTGACCTACATTCACTTTTAGTGTGGCTTAATTAGATGTAGCATCTTTTTCTACAGCTTACAGACCCGACAGCGTGTAAGTTGACCCCCCTCAAGTAATGACTTTTAATGTGTAAGCATTTCTTTTTTTTTTGCATTTTTTGATTTATTTGGATGCATTTAGGTCTTAATTAGACATGTTTAAAGTTTCAAGCATCCATCAAAAACCTATGGTTTCCCCGACATTTCCCCCTGTTTTCACCATGTCGCCGACATGTCGTCGAAGTCACCTGACGACATCGACATCGTAAACCTTGGTTGCGTCATGTGAGAATGGTTATGGGCTGGTTTGGCACTTGACTAGCATAGGCTGGCCTTGGCTAGGTGAAGGTCAAGGTGTCACATGGTTGTCCTACTACATGAAATTTTTTTTTTGGCCGTGACAGTTGGTACCAGAGCATATCTTGGAATTTTAATCTCATTAGGAATCATAGTGACTCACCAAGATTCTTGGGTATGGCCCTCGAGTCCCACTAGCATATTCTTCTGTAAATCTTTCTTCCAAGTCCTTATATGCAATGCGGGGTGTGCTTTATCAAGAATCTAGAAAATTAGGCCCCACGTAATATTAGAAAATTGCTAGCACAGTGGATCTAAAATAGAAAAAAAAAAGAAGATAAGTAAATATAAGACCATATTACCCCAAGTTTGTGTGTTGATGCTGGCCAAGTCCTATTAGGAAACAAAGAGACCTTAACCCCTAGTGGTAGGGGTCTTCCTTAAGCCAAAAAAACCTTGAAGCTGAGTGGTCTAGGGTCAGCTTGTGAAGGTGGGAAAACCACAAATGAATTCAAGGCAATGAACGATATAACCTGGAATCACTCGACATCGATAGGAGTCATTTTATTCCATGTTACAACAATGTTGCAGAGGAAAATTGATTAAGATACAATTTTCTTGTGGGAAAACCCCAACTTGCTAGTCGCTGATTGTTTAGGATTTCATGGCGATTTATTTTGAGCAAGCCACAAGCATCTGCAATAATTAGGTTTTTGAATTGAAGCGGCAATACAACGAACTTTCTCTCTCTTTCTAGAGATGGAGCTCGCGGAGAAGCTCACTGAAGGGAGTCCGTCAAAGGAAGTGTTGATCCCTGTTTTCAAGGATATTTTTTGGCGGGTTATAGTAGGGAGGAGATTGTCAAGGCTTTGGACGGTGTCTCTTCGGCAAGCCTCGTCATACCTCCCGTCAATGCTCAACCTCTTTCTAGGTTTTACACGACAGGTCTCACGTCGAACATTTCTGGCCTTTCTTACTCTGCAAAAGCTCTCCTTAATCCCTCACATGTATCCTTTAATCCCTTCTCGTCTTTCAATATCTCACCCACACAAATGCATTTTTCTTCCTCTCCATCACCATCTACACATACCCCTTTACTTTTTGGAGTTGCCACTAGCAAGGAAGGTTGTGAGCTGCTACCGGAGACTAGAATCAATCATTCATCCAATCTGATTCAGGTAGAAAGTAAAGAATTCAGCTTATCGATTGTCTCTATTCAAAAGAAGCAATAAATACTTCAGAAAAAAATACTTCAGGTTGATGGAAAGTAGTAATGGTAAGTTTAGCTCGGTTCTTATCCTGAGAAGCAAGTTAGACTGGTTATCAAAGAATTGTCAGGATCTAGGCTATCTGAAGGTAACCATCCATTTTTCAGAAAAAGGGCCGGCTCCAGGATAATGATGTCGGTGAACTTCTTCGTTTTGCCTTGTTCCAAGGAGTCGTCAAGCTTTCATCTTTATTCCCAAGGGGCCCAAGAAGAGGGGTTGGGAATCTTTTGCTAACTTCAGTATAGAAAGAGTAAAAGACGGTTCTTCACAGTCTGGGGAGTAGGGGTGATTTAAATTATGGGCAAGCTTCACGTATTAACAGGGGATCCCTTCCAGTGCTTTGTTTTGACAAATCCTCTAGTGTGTGGCACGATAAATGGGATCTAACGATTATTGGGAAAGCCGATTGTATCATGGAAAGGGGTCGGCCGTGAATTGCAGAGTTTTTTTGAGATGGAGGGTCGGCCGTGAATTGCAGAATTTTTGTGAGATGGAGGGTCTTTCGTTTACTGTACCGTTCCCAGCTCTGCAGGCAGTTATTTTTTTGCCCAATTCAAAGATTGTCAACCATATTTGCAGTTTGCGATCCTTCCCATTAAAAAACGAAAATGGCTTCCAGATTTGTAAATGGTCTTCAATGGCTTTCAAAGCTCCTTTTGAGCTTAACGCAGTGGGGGACTTGGGTTTGAATATTGGGTCTTCCTCCCATGTTCTGGTCCTATTTTTCTTTCCAAGCAACTGGAGCTCCTATAGGGGGCTTATTGTCAGTTCATCTTGTATCTTCAAGAGGTAATGATGCCTCTGCTGCTTCTATCTTAGATGCCAAGAGAAATCCCCTTGGTATCCCTATCCCTTGTGGAATGGTTGTGGTCATTGGGGAGGACGAATTTATGATTCAGCTGGAGTTGATCTCCCCATGCCCTGTGGTTTTAATGAAGGCAGTGCCTCCGGCAGAGTCGTTAGGGAATCCCAGACTAGAGCTTGAAGACGATGTGCTGTTTTCACAGAAGCCACGTGTCACTCTATGATCGGCTATGTCCTTGACAAGCGTATGGTCTGGCCCTCTGCTAGGTTGCATTACAAACGAAGTTTTAAGACCTAACCGCAGTTGGGTTAGGGGCAACTCCAGTTTGCACAAGAGGTTGAGATCAGATTCAAATTGATTTTCGGGTTCCCACCAGTCCTTCGCGTGGTAATGCCCCTAGGCCCATTGAAAGTCCCGTTCTAGATTTGTGCACAACTTCAGCCCAAGTGGAGGTCGGTTTTTCGGCTTTATCAAAATGATGTTGGAGCCCATGATCATGGTTTTAAATATCGATATATCCCTCGATATATTGAGAGAAATATCCCCTTGCCCTAGGGGGCGATATAAATTCAGGGTGTAATTTTTATTTTACAATTTTTCGAGAGATATATCACGATAGCAAGCGATATATCGCGGTATTGGCGATATATTTCGATATTTCCCTTGTGCATAGGTGACTTTATATGAGGTCAAATAGAGATAGTTTTCCCTTATTTCAATCAATTAAAAATTCTTAAAAATCCTCAAATCCTTTTCTAAATACTTGAAATTTGAATTTTAAATCAATTTAAAGGTCATTTTGACAGATTTGGTGAAATTTTGACGTTTTGTAAAAAATTACTAAAATCAAGTGAAGGTATGTTACAACTCTTTTTTATTTTTTTTGGTGTTTTATTTGGTTCCATTTGCTCCAAATTGTAAGGAAATGCATACCGATTCATGTATGTGGTGGACCGGCATGCATTTCATATGAATTTTTTTAATTTGAGAGATTGAAACCGAAACGTTTGGGAAAATGTAATTTCTTGACTTTTCACCTAATAAGTAATGTTTGATCATCTAATATTCTAATAATTATGTGCATATTGGAAGCTCGTTATGCATCGGCCGAAAAATGATAATATGATTTAAAATTATTTATTTTAATTATTTTTTTAAAAAAATTAATTAAAATTTATATCAAAAACAGTCTTTGATGGTTTCAAATGTTTGGTATATAAAGTAATACTTTCATTAAAATGTTATTGATCGGTTCAACCTTTTTATTAAATAAGTACTAACAAATTATATGTTGAAAACTGGAAAATAATTTTAAATATTAAAAGCTTAATTTTTACTTGAAAGCTGAAAAATAATTTAAAGTATTTTAAACATGAAGTAATTTCAGTCAAACAGATTTATAATGGTTAACTAGTTTGATAATTATTAGCTAATGTCCTTTGTTAAGCTTGCTACGACATCATGAATTTATTAGTAAAAAATAGTTTCTAGAGAAAAATCTTAAAAAAATTGATCCCATAAGAAACACCATGTGGTATCGAGCTACATGTTTTGAATTTATATCATGTATTTCGGTTGAGACCTTCTATTGGATGTTGGATAATTGTTATTGTTATTATTTTTTAAATATAAAACTTTCTATTTATATTTCCTTGAGTATTTTAGTGACTAATTATATAGCAATAACTCGCTTACCTATAGATGCATTACTTGTTAATATCACTGTTTTTTGTAATGTTTTAAGTTATTTAGGTGTAAACATGACTAAATATGCATTTAATAAAGTAACGTTGGAAATTTTCCCTTTTTTCGAAAGGTTCCCTCATTTCTCAAACTTTTTGGGTGACATCGATATTTCCCTCGATATATTGAGTGATATTTCCCCTTTCCCTTAGTGGCGATATATTTAGCGATAGCAACATTTAGAACCTTGCCCATGATAGGTAGTTTGTCTATTCATTTACAAGGGCTGGAGTTAGAATTTGAGAAATTAAAGGAGGCTACAGATAAAAGGGGTTCTCGGTCGGAAGTGCTTGAACCGATGTTACAACAAGTATCTGAGAGGGAGTCGAGGGAGCAATCACTTTGCAAGGAATTGGTCGAAGAAAAGGTCTAAAGGTTTGCAAGGATTCTCTCCAGTAGTGCCCACTTAGTCGAATATAGATGTGCTTATAGAGAACTTGAATGAAGATGAAAGTAATATTAGTGAAGTTGATCCTTTGTCCGAGATTGACGGTTTCTCTCAATCGCAAGACTATTATCGGCGATGAAGTGCAACAAATTTCAGATGTGTTTGATAAGAAGATTTCGGATGTGGTTCATGTCTCGTGTTTCCAGAATTAGGTGATTTGCCAGGACCTTTGCGATGGCAGTTCTATGGAAAATGAGGGGGTGCAACTTAAGGTGGAATTCTCATTGCAATTTTTGGTGTAATCAGGTGTCCCATTCTGAAAATAGGTTTGTCAATCATGTCAGCTCCTTGTCCTTTACTTCGCGATGGCATTTCTATCCTAGTCTCAAAAAGTAGTGCTCGTCCAGGTATGCATAATTTGACTTTGCATTTAGTTGATTTTCCAAGCTTTGGAATGATATTCATTTGGCTGGCAGGTTTCGTCCATCTGGTTTTTTACTGCACCTTAATTCTTTGTATGCCAAATGCCAGAAGAGGCCGGTGATTCCTATCCAGAATGTTACTTAGGTTCAAGCAGATTTTGAAATGGACTCGAAGGGTACTGATAAAATGAAGGCAAGATGTTGGATGAATGGGTGGGGGTTGAGGATATTGCCAACCTTTTCAGAATTGAGGTGTCTGACATATCTGGTAAGATTATTGGTATTCTAGAAGCCGCACACAGATTAATGTCAGTAATCATGGTGGAAACAGACTTTCAGCATATCAGGTTGTTTGGCTGGAGAGAACATATGAGTTGAAGGAGATCAAAGAGGCAGTGTGGGCTTTAGATAAATGTAAGGCTCCAGGGTCTGATGGGTTCTCAATTGGATTCTTTCAAGCGTGTTGGGATGTGATCAAGGAGGATTTGGTGCAAGTGTTTTAGGAATTTCACTAGGATGGGGTTATCAACAAGATTTCTGTAAAAGTGCAAACCCTAGATGTGAAAGAGAAACAAATAGAGAAGAATAGAGGAACGAATGAAATAGAGAAGAAGAAAAGAACGAATAAAAAATAGAGAAGTTGACCTGATGTGGTCGACCCCTCTTATTTTATGTATTAAGTAATAATTTGAATTTACAGATATACCCTTGACACCCTTTTATTAATATTTAAGCTATAATTTATCCCTCCCCTTCAAGCTGCAACATATATGTCTCCCATGCCCAGCTTGGAGCACATCAATGCAAACCGACTTCCAAGAGCCTTCGTAAACACATCTGCCAATTAATTTCCAAAATTAACAAATAGGGTTCATATCTTCTTGCTCATCACGGCATCTCTAATAAAATGACAGTCTACTTCAATATGCTTTGTCCTCTCATGAAACACTGGGTTGTTGGCAATATACATTGTAGCTTGATTATCACAAAACATTTTCATAGGCTTATTACTAGTAAACCTGAATTCTTGCATAAGAGTTTTTAACCACAACAATTCACAAGTAGTATGAGCCATAGCTCTATTCTCAGCTTCAGCACTGGATCTAGCAACAACGCTCTGTTTCTTACTCCTCCATGTAACCAAATTACCTCCAATGAAGGTACAATAACCTGCAGTAGATCGTCTATCAAAGTAGATCCTGTCCAGTTTGCATCAGAATAGTCCACAATATCAAGATTGCAATTTGACCGATAAATTAGATCCTTACCTTGAGAGCTCTTGAGATATTTTAAAATTCTATATACAACTTCCCAATGAACTTGCTTAGGTGCCTGGATGAATTGACTCACCACACCAACAACAAATGTAATATCAGGTCGTGTTGGAGAGGTGAGACATGAGAATGAAGAGCTGCTGTAGCTTGCTTAGTACGACTATCAAGATAGTATAAGACTCACGCCTTCCACCAATTGTTTTCTTCCTCTGGAGATCTTGAAATACCAAGAAAGAAGGGTAGAAGGTTATGGAACAGTTAATTGAACGAGTGAGTTGACTTACAGATAAAGACATTGGAAATTTGGGAACATAAAGAACAAAGGACAAGGGAAGTGAGGGGGTTGGGTGAATGACTCCGCGACTCATAACAGTTTGGGTTAAATCATCAAAAAGAACGGCTGAAGGACTACTAGGAACTTTATTTAAAGTGGAGAAAATTGTATACTCACCAGTCATGTGTGCAGAAGCATCTGAGTCAATGACCCAGGGGGAAATAGGCTTAGAGTTAAAGAATGTAGGAGTACCTAAATGAGCAAGTGTAGCAGTAACAGTAGAAGAAGAAGCCTGTATGTTCTTTACCAGCTTATTGTACTCATCACGAGACAAGACTATTGAATCATTACTAGTATTAGGAGGCTGCAACTGAACATCAACCAAAGGAGGTTGCGTATCTCTAGAATCAGAAGTAACTGAGGCTTGATTAGCCCATTATGGCTTGCCAAACTTATTCGAACACCTATCCGAAGTGTGATTCAGCCTCTCACAGTGATCACACTTAATATCACCACGTCCTCTACCTTTTCCTCCCCATGAATCTCTACCATGGCGTCTTCCTCCACCTCCACGATCATGGTTTGTAGAGGAGGCTAGTGCAGAATTTTCTTTTGTAGATGAGGCGACAAAGGAAGAGGACTGAGATGGTAGAGTTGTACGCTGAAGCCGAGCATTAACATTATTCAAGGTAAGGTGTCACTAGCCAAGATGGCACAGTCGTCTGGAATCTGCCTAAGGATCCATCAAGCTTAATTTCGATGTATCATCGCTTGGCATCCTTGGGCCATCGAGAGTTGGAGGTATTTTCAGAGATCATCTAGGCGCCATCCTTCACGCTTATTCATGGCCCTTAGGGATGGGGATTCGGTTTGTGCAGAAATTTGGTCATTGATGTGAGGCTAAAGGAACTAAAAATAAGGGATTTTCGTCTTTGGAAATGGAGGGCATAGTTTCACGGATCGGACGATACTAGTTCATACCGGCCGGTCCGGATCAGGACCGGACCATGGCGGTCCGGTTCCGACCCGCGATACAAAGGAATTATCGCTAGGTTATGGACCAGCGGTGCGGTGACCGATCCTGCCGGTCTAGTGACCGGTTACGGCAGTCCGACGACTGGTCCCTCCGGTCCGGAGTCTGGTACCACCGGTCTGGCAACCGATACCATCGGTCCGGCAGTCCGGCGAACGGTCCCGCCGGTCCGGTGCCTGTCTGAATGTTTTTTTATTTTTTATTTTTTTTGCTTTCTGTACCGGATCCGGACCGGATGGGATCGGTCCGGTCTCCGGTTCCAATATTTTAAACCTTGATGGAGGGGGATTCTAAGATTGTGATTGATTGGATGTTGTCTTCTTCTACGACTACCTGGAGATACAGACATCTTTGTAGCCTAGTGAGATTCCTTTCTAGGGATTTACATGTCTCATTCAGCCACATATCTAGAGGGACTAGCGGTCATGCTGACATGCTAGCTAGGGATGGGGTGGGATTTTCTGTTGATTGGGGCACTTACTGAGGTTATGCTAGAGGGTGGGTCGGTGGGGAGTGACGCTGATATGTTTTCCCTTTCCCTTCTTTTTTCCTGTTTTTTCTTCTTGTTTTCTTGTGTATTTTATCTCTATCTGAGTCTACCTCGGACTTATTGTACATTAACTTTCTAGTTTTTCGATGATATGCATATATATATATATATATATATGCATTGCGATGTGATTCATCAAAAAAAAATTTATTAAGAAACAAAGGAGAGACTATCACATAAAGACAGCAAGCAAAAGAGAGACTATCAAATTGAAGAAAGAAAGCACTTTCCTATACCAGCATTAAGGTTGTGTTTTAGATTTGTAAGATTATTTAGGAAAGCAAAACACAACTTTCCATCACTTTTTTGGTAGTTGGATTTAGAAAATTTTGGGTCATAGGAAAACATCCTTCTAAAGGATCTCAATTTTCATTCAAATTCCCATAATAGTATCCCTCTCAAAAGTATGAGGAAATGATGGATAATGTCTTACTTCCCAACAAAATCTTACAACCAAGCACATCCTAAAAATTAGGACATTGCCTAAGTGAATTATATTTTCTCCTAGGTGGTCAAACCACACTATCAAAAATTAATTAAGCCAAAATCAACGAACAAAAAAGTGATTCAACTACAACTACCTATGCAACCAACCTAAGGCCATCAAAGTCTTATGGAAGCTTCTTCGTGCTACATGGAAAAGCTATATACTTTCCACGTTGCTGCCTATTGGACATCCATAGTGCATAGAATATGCTATGAGGCAACTGAATCCTGAAGCAATGCATGGAATCATTTGCTCATCCTCTGAGTTGAATGACTTAGGATGCTATGAGGATAAATACACTTAAGCTCATTGATCCACAATTTCATTGAGCCAACGAGCTAGTCTTTAAGGACCACCTGATTCTTCCTTTTGATTATATCTGATAAGCCCCCCTTAATTATGACATTGTTGGATCTCAATCTCTTACATGCTCTAAGCCGTGCTATAAAGCTAATACCTATGTTCTACTGGAACCTCCCCGCCCTAAGGGTCAATAGACATATGCAACCCTTCTTCTGTGATCCTTACACCCAGGAAGAGAAATAGACAATTTTTCTGATTATCACGTTGGTTTCCTCTTCTTGTCTCTAAAGACTTTGATTCTTGCCCCCCATATAAACCAAGGAATAGCAAGACTAGGAAATTCCAGATTATCTTCCCTTTCTTTTCTCTAAAGCCCGAATGTTATGATGAATAGAATGTGCGGTGTTATTCCCTTTGTAATCATTTCTCTTCTTTTGTTTTTCTTCTCTGGAATCTGGATTTTATGACTTCTTTTTCCTGGTATATTTATCAATAATACTCTATTAACAATAAAAAGACAAAATTTTGTGCAGGGATCTTGTTCATTCTTAGTATCCTCTAGAGCCTAAATCACATTTGTACAATATTTTAGATTCTGTGATTTGAAGTTCGAAAGAAGGTCGCGATTATGAAAAAAAGGAATGCTTTTCATGGGGGACAGGTTGATGGAGACTCCATTTGGAAGGTATTTATGCTTATGTTTTGTTTATCAAATTGTCATTATTCGAAATCCTGCCTCGGCACCAACCATTGCCTGAAATTAAGTTTAGGGAGATTCCATATAGACCAGTGGTAGTTCCAAGAAGAAATTTTCTTTGGTTTTGGAAGATTGTTTGCAAATCCTAGGAATTGGGTGGTGGAATTAGAAAAAATAAGTTGATTATCATTAATGCTATCTTCAGTCTATGGATAGGGGTGAAGATGCTTCACCTTGAGCCGAGGACCTCCCTAATTGCTAGTATTATATCATTATCCTGAAGAACGAGTGGGAAGCAAATGTAATTTATACGTTGATTAATTTGATAGGATTTCTTGACGATAGGCAAAGACCAAATATCTTAAGAAAGCTCAATGATAAGGACGCCCACAAGGTTCTTGAGACTTGCCAGTTGGTATCTCTCACAAATGGATGACATGATCTTTCAAATTATGGATGTGACCAAGATGAGCTAAGCAGAGACCGTGACTATTTGTTAAAAGCCTCAAATTTGTAAGGAGAATTTTGAGGGGTCTCTAGAAGTTGGGACTAGCTCCTTGAGTTCTATTATTAGAGGAGTATATAAATTTTCTCCAAGTGATTGGCCGCAATGCTTGCTAAAGATTGGAGTCTTATCTTTTGAAACAAGCTGACGGATGCATTAATACTGGTTTCCCTGTTATAATATAGATTTAGACTTTTGTGGCAGCTATGCAAATCAAGATACAGATCAAAATGGAAATTTCAACTCGGATCCAGTTTGAGCATGCTTTATACATATCTTACCTCCCTCTTTCCTATCCATGTTAAGGTTTTGGTCCCTTTTGTTTTTTTTTTTTTTGTATTATTTCCTAATCTTTTTATGTCCTGAACTTTACACTCTCAGGTAAGCCCTTTTAGTTTTGTTAACCGAGTATTCACCTATTCAATAACTCATCCAACATAGGGGGCTTAAGTAGGATCTTTGTAATTAATATACTAGCTGGTATAATAGCAAACCATTAGCATGAAAATAAAAAAAAGTAAAATTAAAATAATCTAACCTAAGGAATCACCACATAAACTAATAAAAGAAATAAAATATTTTATGGATGAAAATAAAAAGAAGGTAGGTCAAAACCCTATATAAAATCTTTACCTTATCAAGTATATAAAAGAATCTATATGAAACCCTATATATAAAAATAGATTTATAAAAAATAAAAATAATAGAATAAAAATATAAATTATAAAAAAGAGGTAAAAATGTGTAAAACAAAAAGCATACTTGGTTCTTTAGTATCATCTTCAAAAGATTTTCAATGTTAGAGACTTGTTCATCTTTACCATCCCTCATACCGAGAATAGTGAGATGAAGTTCAGCTTTCTCTCACTTAGTCAGATGAAGGATCGCAATGGGGCGAGAAATTGGGTTATCCACCCGAAGATACAGGTGTAATCTGGTTAGTTCAGTTCGATTTAGTGGTCAGACCCAGAGCAAACCGAATTACAGTGAACTAGACCGAAATCAAACAGAACCAACTGAACTGAACTAATTTGGTTTTTCATTTTTAAATTTTAACTGAATCGAAATGGGAAAAAAAATGAATCAAACTGATTTTTTTGTTTGGTTTGATTTGTCTTTGGTTTAGACCGAACCAGTTGACACCCCTATCCGAAGCCTAGGGAAAAGAAGGAAAGAAAGTTTTTTTTCTTTGCTGAGAAGAAGCCTTACACTGGACGAATTTAACTGTTATTGGGTTCCTTTCACTTTGATATTCTTAATGTTGATTTTTAGGATAAGACTCAGTTAGATCTATAAACTTATTTTGAGTAATATAAAATCTTCATACCAACAAAAGAAAGAACGGGACATATTGAAATAAAAAAAATGAGGGCATATCGAAAAAAGAAAAATGGGGTGCTGCATGAAAAAGATATGAGGGGAGTACTTAGAAAGAATAAGGCTTGGTGTGTGTGTGTGAGAGAGAGGGATAACCTCGGACCAATCAATCGAATATTGATTAATACGTAATTGATCAAACACTACTTGAAAATGGCTCTTCTGCTCAGAAACGAAATGTTCTTGGAAATTCTTGCTCCCATTGGACCATTTGTATCTATATGCAGCAGGATCCTGATTCATGGATCTTTCGGTTCGAGAAATAAGAGGATCGAACCATTTCTTTTGACTCTTTCAAATTCGATAAATGTTGAAGCAAGAATTTATCGAATTAGGGAGGGAGGAGGGAGGCTTGAAACTATTGTCAGAGAAAGTAAAGATTCTAGATTGTTCATATGATAAATATGATTAGTTTGTCCTAGCCTGAGTCAGTTTTAGTTTGGCCTGTACCCTACTTTGTCAAATCTTCTTTGGTTCCTACTAGATAGGTACTTTGAATTATTCACCATGGAAATAGTATACTGTTTAGGATGCTGTTTTATTTTAATGCTAAAGTAACTTTTTGCCATTAATGTCAAAACATTCTGTTTCGTGATCTAAATAGGTCCTGGTTTATTTCACCCTCAATTATTTTCATATTTTTGCAGTTTCTCAAATGAAAATAGTAGAGAAGAAAAGAAAAAGGACATGGGAATCCTTTTTGATTCAATTTCTGGACAAGGATTTTCAGCTAGGAAGAAGAGATCGGTAATTCCAAATACAAATGGAACATCATATCTGCGGTATTGGGCCCGCTTTCGTAGAATTCCAGCTCTTGAAATCCAAGCATTGGATTAGCTCTCCAAGGTAACTGTATATTTTCCATATCGTTTTTTAAATTTGTCTTTTTCATGTTTATCTATTTGACAATGAGTACTACGACATGCAGTATTTAAGCTGAAAGGAATATGAGAGAGATTTATATGGGATTGAAACTAGTGATTGTGCTAGTATAATACGTCAAAGCTTTGAACAACCAGGACATGCTGGTATTTTATCATTGATACCGGAATACTTGAACATAAACCATGACACAGATGATAGTGTTTAATATGTAGGAAATGCATTAAAGTGAAAATATTGAAGAGTTAGGGTTAGAGGAGGAGAAGAAAAGAGGAAGGAGAAAAGAAAGAGAGAGATTAGAGAATAGGTTTAGGCAACTTAATCAACCCCTTTACCTTAACTCATATTTATACTAAAGATGAGAAAGTATAAAATTACCCTTGGACCATAATAGAAAATAACCCAAATAATAATGGAAGTGGATCTTCTGTTATAAGCCCGATGATATCCAGCGTGATATGTGAAACAAAGTCGAGGTCAAAATTGTATTTTGCCCTCATAAAGCAACTCAGCCAAGGTTGAAATTACAATTTTGACCTCGGCTTTGTTTCACATGTCACGCTGGATATCACCGAGCTCATATCAGAAGATCCTCCTTCAATAATAATACAACTCTAACACACCCACTCAAGCTGGAGCATACAGATCAAACATGCTAGTTTGAAACATAACCACTAATTGTCACAATGCATCTACATAGGAGTTGGAACATCAACACCAAGATCCTGAAGGAAAGAACAAACCCATATCATCTCTAAAGTAGTATGGGTTATTAAAGGTGGTCTCCTAGGCGACCATGTGTTTTTCAGAGGTCCAGACAATGCCTGCCTAGGCCGAGTGTGCCAAGGTGACCGCTTGGAAATCTGGGCGACTGCCCAGACCACAAGGCAATCGCCTGCTCACCTTATATGGCCGGACGTTCGACCGAGTTGTAAAATTGATTAATTGTAATTTTATATTTCAATTTATTAATTACTTTTATTCTAATTAGTTTATTATTTAAAGTTTATTTATGTTTTGTTTTTAATCGGTTAAATTAAAGATTTGAAGGACTTAATTACATGAGATAATAAGCCTTTTTATGAGTTGAAGACTTGAAGTTCAGTAGTTGAACCCTAGAGCTTGAACACAAGACAAACCAGGTATGTCCTATACTTCTCTCTCTCTCCCTCCCTCTCTCTCTCCCTCCCTCACTCCCTATCTCTCTCTTTCAGCCCCTTTTTTTCTGACACAACCGAGAAGAAGAGTGAAGCATTGTTCCGCTTCTCTCTCTCTCTCCACTTCTCTCCTTTGTCCCCTCTCTTCGTTTTGTTTTTCATATAAGTTGCGCTAGTCCGGAAACTCTGCAATTGCCAACCCTCTCTCTTTCTCTCCAGACTTTCCCTTCCTCCTATTGCGCGGACTGCTCCTGTTTTTGTTTTGCTTATTCCATTTTTTGAATTTAAGTTCTAGGTCTAAATATCTGATCTGAGTTATGAAATTATTAATAATGTTACGATTATCAAAAAAGTTATTAATTACGTTTCTAACTGTCTAAACTATGAAATTATTACTTCTGAATTATAAAATTATTAAATCCTATTTCAAATTGCATATTCCATTTCTATAAATGATATATATGGAATCTATTTATTATAGCTCTTTTTGTTTAAAAAATGTCGCCTAGGGCTCGCCCAATTGCCTAGGTTAGTGCCTAGGCGATGGTCAGGTCTATTGTCTGGGCTCGCGTAGGCATTTTGATAACCTTAGTATGAGTCATAGCTTTATACTACGCTTCAGCACTAGAGCGGGCAACAACATTCTGCTTTTTACAGCACCAAGTAACAAGATTACCCCCAACAAAGGTAGAATAGCCAGAGGTAAACCGTCTATCAGAACGACTACCAGCCCAATCAGCATCACTAAAACCTGTTACAGTCAGGGAAATAGAAGGTTGGTATAGCAATCCTCGCCCATGAGCACCCTTAAGATAACGCAAGATACGGAAAAATCAAAATGAGGTTGACGAGGAGCATGCATATACTGACTAACCACACTAACGACATAAGTAATGTCAGGACGGGTAACAATAAGATAAATTAATCTCCCGACCATTGTTAGCAAAACGTGAAACGTCAAAAAAACGGAACGGGAAAAATACGAGTTTAATACGGTTTTAATTTTAA